>JABFQA010001131.1:0-14993 GCA_022817065.1 Probaryconus sp. ZL-2020 | reverse complement strand
GTGTTAAAGTATGATTAAAAAAATTAACTGAAATTAAAATACATTACACAATAATTATAAATAAATATTTCATACAAATTTCAGATATATTTAATTAAAGTCACTGGTATTATATAGAATAAATTTTTTAAATTAAATTTAAAATGTAAAGTTTTTAAAATAAAAATTAAATGATTTAGGGGTTAATGAAGGATTATCCAAAAATGACGTAACGTGTGACGGGGTTTGTGACAGAACGTAATGTAGAGCATAGATCAGCAAAGTTCAATAAAATTCATGATTTTGTTAAATTCATAATTTATAAAAATATATAAATTCAAATTATCTACTTGTGCCGATGTAAATTATGAAAAAGTATTAAATATATAACATAATAAAAATGTTTTGACTGTAAATTTTAGGTATGAAAAAAGAAGAATAATTTTAATCGTTTCTAATTATGCATTATTATATGTAATCAAAATTATTTATAATAACTACTGTGCACTATAAAAATAAATACCCATTGAGAAATTTAAAAAGAAATTCAGAAAAATATAATTTATAAAAAAATTACATTACAACAATGATTGAAAAATTAAATAATTTCTAATTCATGTGGAGGATTATATTTCCAAACATCAAGCAGAATAAAAATGTCCACAGTGAGCTGAATTATAAAGAACGAAATATGGTATATATTTTCAACATAGCTTCTAATTAAGTACGTACATTTACATTTTATTATAATTTAAATTTTATTATAAACATTTTTTTAATTTAGCATTTTTATTGGAAAATTAAGTTACAGATAAGTTGTTCCAGTGATTACGATACCTGATTTATTACAATAAATGAATAAATGAATACAATGATGTTACAATGAATAAATGTTAATATAAATTAACAACAATGAAGATCATAAGCAGAAATTTTAATTATTCAAATGTAACAATTATTAAATAATTATCAAATTGTTAAAAAACAAAAAAAAATCACGGTTTTTATAAAATCAAAAATCAAAATTTTTCAAAATCACAAAACGGTTAAACGCGAATGATAATTATAAATGTATTTATTGTCGATGCACATTTGATTACAATCAACAAAGTTTTATGACTATTTTTCAAAAACAGTAACTACCTAGTAGAAAAAGTTTTATTCCATTTATTACAAATTAATCGTCTTTCGTGTTGCAATTTCTATGGATTTCTATTAATCAGTGGTGGTTGTTATCATTAAAAACCACACGTAGATATAGGAAGGAAGCTTACTCCTAAACCAATTAATGGGATCTAACAGATTTCTTTAAAAAACCATTAAAATCATTAAATCATTTCAATGATTTTAAATGGTTTTTTAAAGATTATTATAATTTTAAAATAATAATAGATTATAATAATTGTAAAATAATCATAAAAAGCTTCCTTCCTATAGCTATTTCTGGATTTTAGTGATAACTACTAAATCAATAGAAATTCATAAAATTTGGATGCGAAAGACAATTCATTTCTAAAATAAAAAAAATAAAATGGAATGGAAATGTTTCTACTGAGTAGCAACATTCTACTAGTCCACATATCAAGTTTACTGTTTTTAAAACAAAATAATTGCATGAAAAAATAAAACCAAAAATAATAACGAGAGATTAAAAAATTGTTTAATCGTAGATTAATATCAAACTGTATTTATCATATTGTAGTGTAATAATGTGTGCAGTTGTTCCACAGAAGGAACTGAGGCGTATCTTACACTACTGCAGTATGCACTGGTCTCCATTCTTCGCGTCATGATATTGTCCACCCCTCTCCCCATTCCACCCTATTCCTCTTCCTTGTCCACTCCAATCCCCGTTCCCATACCACCCACTTCCATGTCCGCAACAACCTCCATTTCCATTCCACCCCCTTCTATTTCCTTGTCCTCCACAACCCCTTTCCTCATTCCACCCCATTCCTCTTCCTTGTCCACCCCAACCTCCATTTCCATACCACCCCCTTCCGCTTCTTGGATTTCCCCAACTTCCTCTCCACCCTCTACCACCCCAAAAATTACCACCCCAACCTCTCCTATTGCCACGCCAATTTCCTTCATTACCGCCCCAGTTCCTTCCGTTGCCTCTGTTGCTATTTTTGTCCTTGCATCTATTGCAGCTTTTTCCCTTTCCTTCATCGCTTTCTGAGTTTTCAATAAGACTTCTTTCGTACTTCGCAGCGCGATCTCTAGCATTTTTTTTTCTTTTTTTTTCCTTCTTTTTCTCCATTCTTTCCTGCAAATCACAAAAGAAAAATTTAAAATTTTAATGACAATTAAGATTAATATTTGTATGTTATATGTAAAATTAAGTGTAACATATAAAATATTTTCTCACATAAGATTTCACGTTGTATTTTACTGATGTATTTTAGATGAAATCTGTCATGAGTTATATGAGACCTCATATTCAAAACTGATATGAGATCATACGTGAAATGTTATGAAAAGTCATATAAAATTTTTTCACAAAGAAAATATTTATTCTTAATAAATACTTGCCTCCTCTTTCGTCTTCTGTTCCTGTCTTTGTGCAGGCATTTCATCTGTATTTCCCTGCATTGAGTGGTCCAGTAGCGATTGCTCTAATTCATGTTGATGATTTTCTTCTTGCTGCTGTTGCTCATGCTGGCCCTGTCGCTGCTGAAGGACTTGTTGTTCCTGCAGTTGCGGAAGTTGCTGAGGGTTCTGCATTTTGGGGTCTTGCAGCTGCTGCAACATGTGGAAATATTGTCCTTGCAGTTGCAACATTTGATGGTATTGCTGTTGCTGATGTGAAAGCATTAGTTGCTGATTCAGTGGCAGCAGCAGTGGTTGCGGATGTTGCTGGAAAAATATTTCTTGATTTTGCGGCTGTTGCAACATTTGCTGTTCTACCGCCACATTCTGTGGAGATACAACTTCCCGATGGCTGTGTTGTAACATTTGATGCGGGTCTTGCGGCTGAGTTACTTGTAGATTCTTTTGTCGAAGCTGTGGTTGTGGTTGTTGCTGTTGTAAAATCTGTCGCGAGTCCTGCCGCTGCTGCGGCTGTAAAACTTTCTCCTGCTGTTGTCCCTGCTGTGGTAACATTTGCAGCTGGTCATGTGGCTGCTGCAGAACATGTGGTTTCTCAAGTTGTTGCTTTTGTTGTGCGCCATGCGCCTGAGGCATTAATTGCAGATTTTTTTTTTTTGGCTGCTGCGATACTTGTTGCTGATGTTGTGATGGTAGTTGCTGCTGCAAAATTTGCTGCGTGTCTTGTGACTGCTGCACCACTTGTTGCTGTTGTGACTGCAGTTTCGGAAGTGGCTGTTGATTTTGCTGCAATTGCATCTGAAGACCTTTCTGTTGTTGTGACAGTTTCTGCACATTTTGCTGTTTGTCAAAAATAAAATTAATTGTAAATAATAATTACTAAAATTCGAAATTATTCAGATCATTTCTAATTACTATTTCATGGATATGGAAACATAATATTTACTACATATTTATCATAATTATTCTTCACAATCAATTTTCTAAATAGGGCGAAGGCACCACCCAGATAGCAAAACATGCACATCAATATGTTTGTTCAAAGTTTGTCCAAAATTTGTGGTATTTTTCGCAATGTTTGTGACATTATAACTGAAAAACGGGCACATAAATATGTTTGTATAAAATTTGTTCAATCTTTCCCACATTTTGCTATCTGGGCAGTAATAGGACAAGCACGATTGAAGGAATGTTTGGCACATATTATTCATTTATAAAAAATGTATCAATCAAAAAGAAATAATCAATCATTAATTTTTTTTTTATGAATTAACTCTATGAACAAACATTAATCTAAAAAAAATCAGAAATAAAAAATCATCGAATAATTTCAGCAGTATAACAAATTTTAAACTACTGAATCATGAAAAATTAATTTATTAGAAAAGTAATAAAAAAAATTGTCAAAAAAATGTGTTTCCAAACGTTTGCTGGAACATGAATTATTAAAAAATGTCCAATAATTAATTTTACTAAAGAAATTCTTAAAAAATTCGAATTTACAAAATGGAATTATCAAAGCGAATCAAGGAAATTCGAAATGTAAAAAATTCTGAAAGAAAAATTAGTACCTCTTTCTGTGGTTTCTGCAACTTATTTTGCTCCTGCTGCTTTATTTCTCCTATACTCGATTCCTGGTTTTGTTTGACATTTTCCGTTGAATGGCTTAGTTCCTCATTGTCAAACGAACGGACAGTTCGAATTCTTTCACTGATTCGTCTCGTTTCCTAACAAACATTTGTTTACTGTTGTTAGATATATTGGTTATACAATTTTTTTATTGTTAATTTATAAAATTAATTTTTATTACATGGATGCATACTTAAAATGATAAAAAATTGTTTTAACACTCAGCTAAAAGAGTAGTTAATAATATTAAACATTATTACAAATCTGTTTCTAAAGAAAAATAAAATTTGTTTAAAACAGATATTTTACAATTTAAAAAAAAATCAATATAATAAATAAATATATATTTTTAGTTTAGAAAAAGGATACTTTTGACATTATGTTTAATCGAAACGTAGAAAAATATGAAAATATATTTTATTTTTTAATGAGAAGAAAAAGAATATGCCTCATACCAAGGTTATAACACAATGAATTTTTGTCTTTATTTTTGTTTACCTATTTCAATGTCTCAGCTTATCACGCTGCTTTAATTCAATTTTTATTACATTGTAAAATTATAATTTAAAAGTTCAACTAAATTAAAGAATAATATAAATAGAACATGAAATAGAAAGCAAAATTTAAGATATTGCAAAATATGTTACAACAAAATACTGTAATCTCAGAAATAATGAGCACTGACAACAATTTTGTTAATACTTACATTTATTTTATTCACATTGTCTTGGCCTGAAACAAACAATAAAACAGTCATTATCAATAAACATTGATAAATATTATTATGAGATATCAATAAATACAAAAATATTATTTTATACTTACTTTTTCGACCCATATTGACAAACTAATTGATGCAACGCAAGTACTTGAACTAACCGCAAGTCCAAAATACGGATAAATATAATCACTACCACTCTGAATATCATTGGTTGTAATGATTTTCATTGACCAATAAGAATTTAGACCGCGTAATTTCTTTTATTTGAACAAATTTTTCACTACTGAACGTATCTATTAAATAATTAATCAATTATTTATTTATTAGAATTCCAATTTATAATAAAATCTTATAAAATTTTACACTACAATTTCTTTTATTTAAATACATTATTATTTTATTTATTATTATTCCCGTTTCTGTTTTGCAGCGTTGCAATCGGACGCCACAAACGTTAAAGTCACTATGAATAACATACATATTTGTATATTTGTATGTTATGTATAACGTTTTAATTTTTAATAAATTATATAAATTAATTGTACAAATTTTACAACCACATAGTTGACAATTTATGTCAATAATATCTGTAGCTTATTAAAAATTTATAATGGGCCATTTAAAAGCTCAAGGGGCGAAATTCCCCTCGCAAAATAACTTTTTAAAAAAGAAGAAAAAAAATAAAAGGTTAGTAAATTGTATTCATTTCAATAAATATATATTACTTAGATTATGTAGCACTTTGTTTCAATTGTTATGGAATTCGGTTAGTTATTTTTATTAGAATAACTTATTACACCCACATCAAAAACAAACAAATAAAATTCTATTAATTGATTCTTAAAAGCCAAAGCATTTGAATTAATTTGTGTGCAATAACTCCCCCATATTCACCAAGAAACAATTATTTTAATTACTTTTATTATTCTATAAAATAATCTAATAAATATCTTAATATTATATATAAATATACATATACATGCGTATAATTATGGGAATAATTAATAATCTCTCTATTTTATTAACTCTCCATTACTCGGATTATGAGCAAATGGCTCAGCAGAAAAGGAAGTAAGAGTTACATTTTTGCTGTTAAAAAAAAATAAAAAAAATGTAGAAATCACATAATGAATAATTATGTGAGTTAGTAAATGAAGTTAGAATTTTTGCAGTCAATTATTTAGGTTTTCTTAAATAATTCATTGAATGGATTATTTTAGAAAATCTTTTATTGACACTATATCTTCAGATTGTGTGGAGGAAGTTTAACTTTGTGTTTATTTAAAATAATCGAGTTTTTGTATTTTTTTTTTTTTTTAATAAATGATGAGATTGTAATTGTGAGTTAAACACTTTTGATGAAAAACTTTAAATTAGGTTTCATTACCCACTTAAATCAATTTAAATCTTTCTTTACTAACAATGAAGAAACTGTATTTAAAAACTGATAAAAGGAATCCCGATTTGAGCTATTGACAAAAAAATAAATAAAACTGACAAAATTAAACCCCCATTTAGTTAGCCAAAAATAATGAAAGTAAAAAACTGACTTACAATTGTGCTCCCCCCCAAAAAAAAAAAAAATTAATAACAAAATGAACCCCTAATTAAGATAACCAAAAAGAATAGAATTAACAAACGTAACTTTTAATTGAGTTATCCGAAAATAATGAAAGTGACAATGGAAACCCCTGATGAGTCCATTTTAATTTAAAAATTTAATAACAATTTGAAAAATATTTACATAAAATCACTGTTTTTTAAATGAATTCCTCGTGCACAAAGTAAATTTAAAAAGTAATATTTTATAAACTGACATTAAATGATTTAAGATTCAATTAAGGCGGTTATAACATTATTGTAACATTAAAAATTAAAAAAAGTAAATATGAATTATAAAAATAAGCAATCAATGACATAAAACCGATGTAATTAATGAAATTTTATTGGATTATTTATGAAAAACGTAAAATATCAGTTTAACTGTTAAAACTGATTGTGCTTACTAACCGATCAGCTGCCAGCTTTCCGTATTATCCGAAATTTATCTACTTATTTGTTATTCAAAAACTATGCGGCAATTTATTTTAAATTTTATTATGTCATTTTATTTTATTAAAACAATGAAACTATACGTTTAAAATATAATATGAACAAAAAGAAATGCTTGAAATTTTACAACAAATCGTTGTTAATAGATTTTATTGTACAGAAATTAATAGTAACATAAAATAGCGTGATACGCAACTTTTTTCAGACAATATTCTCTACTTTATAGGTATCTTGATCAGATTTTCTTCAAAAATTCTAGATGCTAAATAATTTTATAATTGAATATTTAATATAAAATATAAAATTATAGTATTTCTTTAAGTAATATATAGAATTGATGTACAATCATTTTAGACCAATAAATTAACCGAAGTTGCTGTAGTACGTATTTCGTAATGTTTTTGTAGGAAAATTTTCCAAAAAAAATAAATAACCAATTACAGAGTAAAATTTTAATCTCCATTTATTAAAAATAATTATGTGATAAGTAAAATTCTATACTCTGGATAAACATTCATAAGTTTTTATGGATAGAATATGTTTCCTATGAAAAGATATGGATTTTGTAACAGCAATTTCATAATAGGAACTTCACATCCTAGGAAACGAGAACCAATAGAAACCAATAAATTATTTGTGTTGGTTTCAATCGCGTTTTTTAATTGGTCAAAACCAATATTAATTAATTGTTAACCTATTACTTATACGAAATTATCATATTTAGCTTCATTGTCATACTTTTAATATTCTAAATGCATCAGTTTGCATCTGTTAGGGCACCATTAATACAAAATTCTCCCGAAAAAGGAATATTTTGAATATTTTTTAAGATTTTTACAGTTTGTTGAAGATTGTATACAAAATAATGTTTTCAGTAAAGTATTGGTTTTAACCAATAAAAATGGAATATTTAATCAACAGAAATTTTAATATTCATTCTTATTGGTTAAAAACAACAGAAGTTGAATATTTAGTCATTTTAGATTAAAACCGATAAAATAATGACTAATAAAATGTAATTTTTGTTGTTTATATTGAAGTTGGTTATAACCAATTATACTGCACAAAATTTTATTGGAGCTTTTGAAAAAACGCAATAACAAATTTTTTATTTCAGTTGGTTTCAGTTGATTTTAGTTTGTTGGGATATGAAGGTCAGAATGTCATTTTTTAGAGTAATTACAATATTTATGACAAACATTAGTAGTATTAAAAATAAAGTTATTATAAATAACGATATGTATACAATATATACGATAACTATCATAATGAATATTATAATAACTTCCAAAAATGACCTTCCAGGGTCGGTCTGTCATATTTTATTGGGAAATTTGTCCGTACAATTTTCTCAGTGTAGGTATACTTAGAAAAAAACGTAGGTAATGCACAACAATTACAGTGAATTTCCATTTCAACAATTTATACATAATTACTGCCACTACATCATTATAACAACAACTATTTTATTATTAATGAAATCATATTAACCATAATAACCTGAAATTTACTATTTATTTTACTTTGAGTGTGTTTTTATGAAATTCATATGTACTTATGAAATTCCTGTTGCAAAATCCAGATCTTTTTATAAGGAACCCCTTCTTCCTATGAAAACCTATGAACATTTAACCAGGTTATATTTATTGTATTTATGAAGCAATGTAAGCATACGCCATTATCATCAGAAATATAATGAAAATTTATAACACAATTTTTCTCTCAGTGTGTAAATAAGATACAGAAAATTAACATTAATTTTAATGTGTACTTTATAGGCGTCAAAAGAATGCTTCTATGTTACATAGAAAAAATAGTTTCAAGAAGGATAAAGCAGGAGTGACATTGGAAGAGGTAACAATTGGAACAGGTAAACTGAATGAAAATAATTCTATTACTAATGATATTTATACTGACAATGATATTAATTATCAAGAGGAAGTAATAACAGAAGAACTAATAATAATAGAGGAAGAATTAAATGACAATAATTATTCCATCTTTAATGATTATAACAGCAATAATATTGATAATGAAAACATGGATGATGATATAGAAATAATAAGGGAAGAGGAATTAGAAATCGTGGAAGAATTACATAAAAGTAGTTCTGAAATATGCAATGATGATTATAAAATTAATGATATTCATAATGATGATAATAATAATAATAATAATAATAATAATAATAATAATAATAATAATAATAATAATAATAATAATAATAATAATAATAATAATGTAAACAATGATAATGAAGTTCACGACAAGAATTGTGGTGGAAGTAACGAAAATAATTTTTTAGACGAACAAACTTCACATCATTCAATTACATCGGAGAACGTAGATAATGATGCAGCGTCCGATGAAGAATATCCTGACTTAATAGTCGAAAAGGATGATGCGTATAATGAAAAATCCACATTTATGGAAAGCATGAAAGAAGAATTATGCATAGTAGATTTCCCATTTGTTTGGAATGAAATCCACAGAACATATGATAATCACACAAGAGGAATTGATTGTAGATTTTCTGATTGGAAACTTATCAAAATTCACTCGCGTGGTTTAATAAAGCAATTTTTTTTCAAATGCATGATGTGCAATTACGAGGCTAATTTTTATTCGCAACAGCAGAAACCCGAAAACATGGACATCCACTCTGCAGCAGTTGCAGGGTGTATATCCAGTGGTGTTGGATATCATCAATTTGAAGAATTATTAACTGCTATGAACATACCTTCAATGTCTTCAACAACATTTAGAAAATATAGTTGTGATATAATACATGACTTTATGGAGACTGCATATGATAACATGATTACTGCTGGGAGAGAAGAAAAAGAACTAGCTATACAAAATAATGATGTCATAAACGGAGTCCCATATATAACAGTTATTGCAGATGGTAGCTGGGCTAAGAGGTCTTATGGGACTACATTTGATTCGTTGTCTGGTATGGGTGCAATCATTGGATTCCGTACAAAAAAAGTTTTATATATAGGTATTCGGAATAAATATTGCACCCTTTGTGATCGTGCCCAAAGACAAAATACCGCAGTTAAAGAGCACATATGCTTTAAAAATTTTGATCGCAACGTTACTTCTTGTAAGATGGAATGCGATGCAGTAGCTGAGGGATTCAATGAAAGTTTAAAAATGCATGGTTTAATATATAAAACACTCATAGCAGACGGTGACAGCAGTGTTTATCAAACTATTTTGGATAATAAACCTTATCAGGAACACAATGTAATTGTAGAGAAAGTTGAATGTTCCAATCATTTACTGCGTAATACATGTAAAAAGGTTAAGACTGCTGCTGATGAAACGAAAGTTACTGGTAGAATAACGCTTGATGGTAAAGCTTACGGTGTTGGACGCTTACGTGATGAAATTAAAAGTAAAATTTATACATTGCGTCAAGAAATTGAAAAAGCTGTTGAATATAGAAACAAAATGGTATCTGATGATGATTCATTTGATATTCAAACTGTGCAACTGCAGAAAGATATTCTAAGCATTCCGTATCACATATATGGGGAACATAAACATTGTGAAGACCGAGGTTATCAATGTTTGCAAGAAGATAGTGCGATGACTAAAAATATCGTTCCGTTATTACAAAAGCATGGGTTTTATGATAACATCATGAAACCAATTACAATGCTTAGTTGTCACGCTAAAAGTTTAATGAAAAAATGTACGACCAATCTTGCTGAATCACTAAATTCCTTGATATGTAAATTCATTGCAGGAAAGCGCATTAATTTTGGTGCAAGAGGATTGTATGATGCAAGAGTTGCAGGAGCAGTGATTCAGTATAATACACAGAAAGTACTAACTGAAATTTATAACACAGCTGGAAAGAAAATACCTTCATTAATAACAAAAGTGGAAGAAAAACGCAGGCATAAAGTAGAAAACAATCGACAATATAAAATGTATGTTGTAAAGGAGAAAGATAAGTCCAGTGAATCTAATAAATATTATGGAGACAGTTGTCTGAAACCGGACCTTCCGCCTGATGCATTAGTGCAATTGCGGAAGCATCATTTTGAGATTCTAAATGAAAATTGTGCAAACAGAGTTGTTATTGAAAAATCGACAAGAGGACAAAATAATTCGGAGTTATGGAAATGCTTGAGGCAGAAAATGCTTACAGCGTCTCATTTCGGAGAGGTTTGCAAAAAAAAACCTACAACATCCTGTAAAAGTATAGTTAAAAATATTTTATATCCTAAATATCGAGATACTGTAGAAATGTTATATGGACGTGAACATGAGAATAATGCAAGAAAAGATATGGAAAAAGTATTGAGTAAGAAAATAGAACCCTGTGGTTTATTCATAGATGTTGAATTTCCCTATTTAGGTGCATCACCAGATGGAACCATTGGTGATAATGGTATAGTAGAAATTAAATGTCCATATTCAGCACAAAATACAACAATTGATGAAGCAATGACAAATAATTGTAATGTGAAACGTATATTTGATAGCAAATGTAAAAACAAATTGAACGTGAAACATAATTATTATTATCAAATTCAAGGTCAGCTTCACATAACACAAAGACAATATTGCATGTTTGGTCTATGGACAAGCAAACAGTTAAAAATTATTAGAGTGGAGAAAGATGATGTCTTCTGGAAAGATCGTATGTTGCCGTTCTTAAAGAATTTTTATAATGATTGCATTCTTCCTGAAATTCTGGATAGTTGTTACAACAGAAATAGACCTATTAAAGATCCGCAGTACATACTTGAGGCCCAGAATACTTTAAGGGAAAGAAAAAATTTGCAACAACGGTATAAACACAAATGTATGGATACTGCAGAAGTTGCAAACACCTTGGATGGAAATGTAAAAAAAAAACAACGTACGGATACTGCTGAAATAACAAACATCAAAATCCAACATAATGATGTAAAGAAATCTAAAGAAGTATCTGCATTTAAAAATGTATCTAATAATATTTCATATAAACATATTACACAACAGCAACATATGAATACTGCTGAAGTAATAAATGTCGAAGTCCAACAGGCGGATATACAGAAATCTAAAGAAACGCTTGCATTTATAAATATATCTGATGAAACTTTTGATGAAGAAATAGTCTATATAGGTACATCCGTTGCTGAAGATAATGGAACAATAAGGCGGGCAGTTCTTGAATTGACGGCACAATTTGATTTAAATTACATCTATAATAACCTATCGTCAATTACAAATTGGTTAGTCGACGAAACTATGGATGCATTGTTACAAATAATAAAAAATGAAACATGTTTTAAAGTAGATAGCACTCAAATATTAAGCTTCCCTAAAAGAGTAAAACCACTTCAAAATGAAAAAGCTATTCAAATTATAGGAGGTAATTCGTCTAAACATTGGCGGTGCTTATATTACGATGGTAGTAAACTACATATGTATGACAGTATTTATCAGTATCCATTGATGGAAAATGAAAAGCGTTATATAGCTTTACGTTTTCCTCTTATTAATATAAAGGAAATGGTATATGAAACAGTTACTGAACAAGAAGATGGGTGCAGTTGTGGAGTTTTTGCTGCAGCATTTGCCACAACTTTAGCTTTAAATGATAATCCCTGCAATATTTCGTATTCTTTAAATATGGTATTAATGAGAAATCATTTTAAAGCTATATTAGAATCTAATGTACTGAAACCTTTCCCTACTGATATACCTCAATAATTTATTGTAAACATTTGTGAACAATATTAAAACAAAAAAAATATCAGGGTCGTCAATATGATGTGTACTGATTCGCATCACACGATTAAAATAATTCGTTGACTGGGGTCCCGAAATACTAGTCAGTAATTATATTAGTAATAAAAGTAATGATTTCATCAGGGTCATCTTCTATGATGTGTACTGATTCTTATCAATGTGTTTCAAATACTTCATTGACTGGGGACTTCAAATACGAAGTGTACTAGTTATTAATTATATTCATTATGAATATAAGTACGAAATCAGGGTCATGGTGTATCATGTGTACTGATTCGTATCATATGAGTAAGCTAAATAATTGGGGTCTTCGAATACGAAGTGTCCTGGTTAATAATTATATCAAGCATAACAATAAGAACGAAATCAGGGTCATTGAGTATAATGTGTACTGATTTATTTAAGTTCTATCGAAGAAATAATTTTTGGCAAGGATCATCAGATGCTATGTGTACTAGTTAACAATATTATAAAAAGAAC
This sequence comes from Probaryconus sp. ZL-2020, assembly GCA_022817065.1. Classification (NCBI taxonomy): domain Eukaryota; kingdom Metazoa; phylum Arthropoda; class Insecta; order Hymenoptera; family Scelionidae; genus Probaryconus; species Probaryconus sp. ZL-2020. The sequence continues at coordinate 1,822 of JABFQA010001131.1, read as the reverse complement.
AGTTTCTGATAACAACAACGTCAGTAATTTTGGAGGGACGAAAAAGTTGTTGTGGTTGCGTCTCACAGATATAGGCGTAGGAAGGGGCCTATACCACATTCAATAATTTATTACTTTTATTTTCAGTTGTAATCATTCGCCAATATGAACAGCAGTGAATTAAATGAAAAGGTAAATATAACATTTGTTTATTAATTTATATACTGTTTGTAAGGTGAAGGACCCAGTTACTACTCACTTAGGTCCTATTACTACTCACTTTCTATTTTGTTTTTTTACAATGAATATCAATTGCACAAACAAAAATATTTTACAAATAATATTCAAATAATTATAAATAATTATCTTATACATTTGGTAAACATATTATATTCGTTTTTAATTGAAAAAATAAAGAATTGAGTAGTAATAGGGTCCTGAGTAGTAATAAGGTATTTCACCTTATAGATGTTTTAACTGTTAACCATATTTTTTAAATTACAGATCAGCCAGGTATGACTGAGGTGGCATAGAGGGGACATTAACGTGACATTATCACAAAAGCAAATATTCTATCGCCTATCATCAATAAGATCCAAGTTTTACTGGATCTTATTGATTTATCGAATATTTTAAAGTTACAATAAAATGTATCTGTAATGTGCGCACGTGTGACAAAATTTCATTTCACTGTATTCCAACCAAAAATTTCTACGGTTTACTATATTTTAAATAAGTGGTACTGAAATCGAGTTGGCGAAAAAAAAATTTAGTTAAAATGGTAATAACCTTGATTTTTTCTAATATCAACTCAGAAAATTTTTCTCTGTGTAGGAACCTACGAAGGATTCATTTGTAGTGTGAGTTATTTATGGTCAAAAATCAATCCCTTTTCCCTAGAACAAAGATGACCTCAAAATATTTTTCAAATAAATAATACTACACGGAAAAAATTGATTAGGTTATACTGATAAATGTATAACAAAATTAGATAAACCGTTTGTTTGTACACCGTTTTTTTACATTAGCTAAACTGTTTCGCTGTTTTAGTAAGTATTATACCTGTACTCACTAAACATTTTTTTCCGTGCAGGTAATAAGTAAACTCAAAAACGTTTGATTTTACAACATCAAATGAAATCAAAATGTATTTGTTAATTATCAAAATCCGAAAAAGATCAAAAATGTAAAATAAAAACTACAAAAATCTCAAAAAAATGGCTTGAAACCTTGGCGTTACGCTTTTTCTGCAAACAGGAACATTAAAATACCGTAAAAAGTTCATCAAGCAGTGCTAAATTATTATAGCTGAATTAGAAAGTTCAGCTAACAATTCTGTTTGGTGAATATTAACTGAATTAAATATAGGGATCCGCTATATACATTGAAATATCGGTGATACACGGAAAACAATGTTTAGTGAGTATAGGTATAATTCTTACTAAAACAGCGAAACAGTTTAGCTAATATTATCAAACGGTGTATAAAGAAACGGTTTATCTAATTTAGATAAATACATTGCTATTTCAAATATTTAGCTACTGCAGCAATATTTTTGCCTGGGTCAGTCATATTTCGTAGCCCTACACATTTATCTGTATAACCTAATCAATTTTTTTTCCGTGTGCGCATCAATATCGATATTTTAAATAGGAAATAAAAGTAATATCGAAATTCGATATTTATCGCCAATCCCTAATTAAATAACTGACTAATTCAGCTGAACAATTTTTCTATTACAGATCAATATAACCTCAAATTGTCAACGTGAAAAAAATTAAATACATTAGTAAAAGTTGTGAATTATATAAAATCTGTACGACATTTTGAAAATAAATATATT
>JABFQA010001130.1:0-15000 GCA_022817065.1 Probaryconus sp. ZL-2020 | reverse complement strand
AGTCTTGAGCCTTGCGCCAACCGCTATGCACAAGGTCTCTAGCCTTTGACTGCTGCGGCCAAATCAGCCGAAGGTGTGCGCCGAATTACTACACTTGGTCTCTCTGGATCTGGCGATGCCTAGGTCTACTTTTTGTTTCATCAAATATATAATACTATTCATTTTCCATTGCGTGAACAAAGTTTCTTCGTTCGATTAATTTTGTTTGTAAAAATAAAAATTGTATACAGATTTAGCGCGAAAGAAGAAATTGCAGTCGAGGTGTCCCTTGGAATTTCATGTACAGCAAGCGAAACGAGGATTTGGCAACGTGGCATTAAGGACCCTGGACAGAATCCAGTTCGCGTTTGCCTTTGGAAAAAGACAGACCTCCTGCTGGGAGGGTTTTAACGGGGGTGGATCGTCGAACCATTCATTCAAGTGTACCTTGAGACCGCTCTCTCATTCTACGAAGAAATTGCAATGCGACCTTACTATCGTTCGTCTGCATTACGGTCGTGCTCTCGAAGTGACTTTGATGTTTCGTTCCTTCAAAAGGATCGCTCTCGTGAATGAAGGAAAATTACACGTTTCGTGCATCAATATTCATTATTTTCTATTGGTATGATTTCGCGGCGCGATTGCGAACGATTGGATTTCATTCAGTTTAAACTTCATTCCATAATTTTAATGCGATACTTTCCCGACACCTTTTCAAAGAACGCATGGCAACAAATAACAAAGCATTGCTCTGAAATTTATGCTTTACATCATTTATAATGATTTTTAGAACAGCTAAATACTAGGAAATGGTTAGAAATAAATTATTGCTTCTCGTTCCATACCGAGATGATACTTCGTCATTTAAAAAACATCACTTTTTGCTTTTGAAAATGGAAAACAAATTTATAATGAATTTTAAATCTATTCAATGTTTAGTAATATTAATGTTATTAGCTTAATATATCTTCTTATTATTATTGTAATGTAATAGATATATTTGGTATGCATTATTAACTTGATAAACAATTTCCATGAATCATTTATAAGTATCATTAAATGGAAAATTAATTTCACATTGATGAGTTTGATTGTGCTGCGCCTGATTTTGCTTAATGTGGAACAGTTTAAGAGACGGAAAAAATACAATGGTAAAAGAATCTCGGGATTATGCTTAATTGGCGATTAATATTCCCGTAGTATTACAAGTAGAAAAAAAATTCTCATTAGCTTCAGGCTATTCATCGTTGTTAATTTCAAGCGGTTCTTCTTTCAATGGCAATATGGGAACTTGAAGAGATCTTTCATTTGTATGGTGATTTTGATCATTCGGGTTATGTCATAATTAATAGTTGAATACTTAGCGTATTACACACCCTCAAAAAGTATCAAGAATCAGTTTCGTAATTTAAGAATATATTTCTTTCCTTTTTATCGCATCACTTCCGGTACTCTTGGAAATAACTTGGAAAAAGAAAGATAGTGTGAATGACTTTATTTATTACTTTATGGAAGTGGCACGTAAATCGTTTCAGAAATATTTTATCAATAATAGAGAGTGTGTATTTCTTAAGACTTTTTATTGAGTTTATTTCTGTCGCTTGTACAAGTATGCAAAAATCCTGTAATTCAAAACTGGATTGCTTCAGCAGCGTTTTATTTTGACGCTTCTTGTGCATGCATAAGAACATGGATCATTTAATGGCGGGAAAAATTGCCCGGTATCAAGGTCGTCTGTTCCATCTTGCAGTCGATGATCATCTCCTCATGCTTTATGCTTTTATTGGACACGCTGTTGAATCAACTATCTTAATGATGATTGCGTAAAATAAACAAACCAAAACAAATTTTCCGAGTAATTTACATAAAGCCACGACATGTTAGACTGCAATATCCCAAAGGAAATAAACAGGAAGGAATAACATCAAGTCACCATTTAAAGGAAGAAAATGATCTTACAAGAATGTTTGTTAACTTCCTCTTCGAAAAAATACGTCGCATCCTACGTCTTGTAATTTTTTTTTTTTTTTTTTTTTTTTTTTTTATAACGAAACAGCTTCTGAAGTAAGAGAAGTAATTTATAGCTTTTCTCGATGAAAGAATTTAAATATTGCTTTTAATAATGTCAATTAAAATGAGAGTACATGTTAATCGTAAGTAATGGTCTACATATTATATTGAAACATTTTAATTACAAATTTATAAATTTTTACAAAAGTTTGACATAAAATGTTACAGTGGAAATTGTGATTTAGTTTAAGAAACATAAGTTGAAGCACAACTAATAAGCAGTGTAGGAAGCGTTATGATGATAGGCGATGCATGATATGTGCTATACAAATTGTTGCTAATTAAAACATATGTGGTACAATTTAATTTCCAATCAAAACCCATAATTAAATCCATCTGGTTCCAACCATTAATAATTCACACAACAAATAACTGCATTACCAAACGTAACATATGTTGCAATTATTTACACTCGGCGAATCATGAGTGTTTTAATAAACCCAAACTGTTTTCAAGTAATATTCATCATTGTACAGTTCATAAATTCACTTATTAACTCTGTCTACATAATTTTTAAGAAATGTTTTAAATGGCATTTGCATTTCTTTATTTTTAATCAGACGCATACACGACAGACAAAGAACAGACATTTTTACAAGATAACATTAACAATATTCAAAAAAATTGAATGATGATTAAAGTTTATAGAAAAACAAAATGACGATCATTGATTTGTATGATGGTCGAAGGGAAAGAACAATTATGTTGGAAAGGAAAGTCGGACACGCGCGAGACCAAGACCCTTTTAAAGGACGAAGTTCAAAGCTCCCGCGATTCTTTGAGATGAATTTCAAAGGCAGCGCCGGGATCTTTCATATGGCTTTATCAGCCATTGAAATCCTACGCCGAGTCCGCCGATATTTAATCTCGTCGTAATATTCAACGACATGTGCGTCAATCTCGCGATCTTTAGCTTCATTTCTCAAGGGTCAATAGCAGCTAAGAATTCGCCTGGCCATCAACGTACAAGGTTTCGACGGCTTCATTTAAAGCGGTCATTGACGAAGACACCATAAGAAGGCTCTTCAGCCTGAGAATTTCGAACCATTAACGCAACCCTTTGTGCCCTGCTTTATTTAAAGATATCTTTAGTTTTTAATCTTCTGAGATTACCGAACGAAAACTCTCATGCAGATGGGATATCATAAATTCATAATTATAACGTGTAGGACTTAACTGGAGAGAAAAAGTTTTTATGATGGTAATGTTTTGATTTGAAACGTGCGAGGCAAAGAAAGTTTTTACAACGCGTTCGTATACGATATCACGTAGCTTTTATTCCTACTGATAAAAATAATGTCGAGCGGTAAATTTTTATTATGGCGCACCCAAGCTTCGTAAACCTTTGAATTATCATAAACGTTATGAAATGGATAATTAACTTTGCCAAGTACCTGTAAATTAATTTCTCAGGATGTTATTTCGATTGTTAATTATCCCATAACAATCATCTCTTATCCGCATTAATGTCCTCTGGTCTAAAACCAGTTCCCTCGAAAATTAATTCAAACATCCAGTTGATATTTTTTCACTTTTATGGAATAGAGTGGCTTTATTAATAATCAGTAGTGCTTGTAAAATTACATTATTTATACATCATTAAACACATGATTATTCCCCGAAACAAAACAATAATGGAAACAGTTTCTACGAGGAGACCTTGTCCGTGTAACTGTTTCCTCGTAAATTTCTCGTATGGTTTATTAGTCACACGCCCAAGGAAACTGCATTATTCGGCGCTTTACAATTATTAATTATGACTTTCTTTGCTTTCACTTTCTAAATAACCCGAATATGTATTCACACTTCATTGACGCAAGGAAAGTAAAATTTACGGAATCTGAATTTTTGTAGCGCCAATTAAAATAATCCTCGTGGGAAAAAGTAACGTAGAAAAATGTTTGCCATAAAGATCGATTTTGAAAAATTATTTTAAAATTGTGTACGACAAATATATATATGTAAAACTATTTAAATGTATATTTGTGGCGAGTTTATAAAAATGTTGTCATTTCTTTAATTTCCTTCGAGAGAAGAATCGAAGAAGGAGAAGACGTCGAAGGAGAACGAAGTAAAGTGACGAGGCTTTTTCCCTGGTCGCGACGGACCAATAATGCGTAATGACCTTACACCAGTAGTAACAGCACTCGTTCGCCAAGAGTCTCGGGTGCGAAGTGAACATAAGTGCGGGACGGTAGAGTTTAATTGAGGTTGATGAGGGGGGCGCTCGTATTGGCCCGGAATTCAATGCCGAGATGATGTTCCATACTCTCGTATCAAGAAGTCGCGTTCGCAAGAAATGAGACCCTAAATGACAAAGTACGATGCCTTCAATAATACTGGAAATTGTTGATATGCTTTAAGGACTGATGTGTGTGTGTTTGTGTAACATATTTCTAGGATACAATCATTCCAGAAAAAACTTTAAGAATTACATCCTAAACGTCCTGAAATAAATTTTAAAGAGAGATAAATAGAGTGTAGTTTTCTTTTAATCTAAAAATTCCAATTTCTTAAACATATCGAATATCGAGGTAATATTTTGTTTCTGCATACAATATCCAAGAAACCAAACTCGAAGAATGTTGGAGTTTATCGTTTAAGGTTGCTCGAGCGACATTCCACAAGACTGTTGTTGGTAAAGTCTGCATAAGCTTCAAACTAATATTTTATATGATGTTAAATGATCAATAGACGCAAGCATTCGTATTCCAGAATATGTGGTTATTGCACTTTTTTTGTCTAACAGTTATTTCATCTTGAACTAAATAACAATTTTTAACAATTACAAAGTCGAGTCTGTAAAAGACAGACGGTTGTTTTTGTCTGATTGAAAGAAGACTAGTTTCTATGGCTGAAAGGACGACAGAAGAAAATGTGCAGCAAATTTTGCGTTCTGTACCTCTATGCGTTCGGCATTCCTACTCCTCCTGTGCCCCGTCGCCAGTCCCATTCAGGCATAATAGCCATGCAGTTTCCCAGCGCGTCTTCAATGGGCGAAGATTGCATGTTACGAGACCTCGAGCTGGTCCTCTGCGACCTCCTCCGTCCTCCCCATACCTCACCATCCTTACCTGCTCCCTGCTCCCCCTTGCCTCATCTTCATTCTTTCGTTCATTCGCTCTATGCAGTCGTAATTCAAATACCGCGACAATAATAAAGTCACTTTCCCTGTTCAAACTATTAATACTCCTTTTTCAGTCGGATAGACTATTTGAAACTGAATGAATAGCTAACGATCTTAAAAAATGAATCGTAGGAATGCAACGGGAAATACGCGTTGCATCGGACAAAATGATTTCATTAAAGGGGCGACAATGTCATTTATACTAGTACTTGTCAGATTATTCAGTATGAATAGAGTTTTTTTGCTAGATGGAATCAAAATTCTTTGGAAGTTACTTGGATCCTGTATATTAATAATTTGTAAAATGATAGATGTAATCATCTACGTAAATAATTAGAAGATAAAAGAATATTCTTAAAGATATTCATCTTCAATTTTACTAAAATAGTGCTCTTTACATGACGACTAATGGTGTCGGGTAACGTTATTCCAAGATTAGAATTTCTTAGCGCGTTAATCGTAATGCTCTTCTTTTGCGCCTTAATCGCACATAAACTTTACATATTATAAGAGAAAACGCTAAAGTGTCGGTTATGTCATTTTTTGCTTATGACAGCAAATAACCGTTCTCTCCATTCCTCTATCATTACTTCTCACTCGTTAACTTCATACACTTTGAAAACTTTCATAAAAATAGCATCGCAAGTCTCATTAGAAATCGTAAGCGGTGTAACGATCCGTAATGCAATTCCAATTTTCACGTTCCCTACAATTTTCGTTGCCCGCTTTTGCAACCGCGATAATTCGGACCAAATCCCGAACCAAACGAGGTTGGTTTTATGGAATGCCATTTTGATATTCATCTTATTTCCGCCACATTCCTTCGCGTGGCCCTCGTCAGCCACTCTTATAACAAATGCAGAAAAACAAGTCCATGCGGTCTCCCTTCTTTTTCTCTAGCGCAAAAGCCGTGCAACGTCCATCGCCGGATGTCTGCCATCTTATAATTTTGATATACATTTTATTGCCCAAGGTCTCTTTTCCTTCAATTATTCTTGGTATTACTATTTTTAAACACCTCAATACTCATTTCATACATTTCCAAAGATATTGTTGACCGAATTCAACTCCTTTCTATTCAAATTACAAATGATGCCGTTGGATGCAAAGAATGCAGAATGTGTAACAGTTGCATTTGTAACGAGAAGTATACGCCCGGATGAAACAAGGCACATCCGTCCGTTTCCAAGTGTTAGGTGGACTGAAAGATGTAGGATAAAAGTGGAGGTGCCCAAACCAAAAGGAGCATCTCGCTCGGATAAAGTTAGAAGAAGAGTCTAGATATGTCCCAGGAGAGGCGTCGTCTCATCCAAACTCGGACCAGATCGACACGAACCCAAGCCTGCCTTATACTCCGTCCGACTCTCGTCTTCGGGGTGAACGTCCATTCGACGCGAAGACTGGACGAACAAGTGAACTCGAGTCCCCATTCCTGCTATTGGCGGAAAGCTAAACTATAAGTACACGACATCGAAGCTCACGCGAAGTACACATTTTACCTCTCGCCGATCTTCTTCATAGTCACAACTCATACTTATGGTCGTTAAGGTTTTTTCTTCTTCTTCTTCTTCTTCTTCTTCTCTTCGTGCACGCCAAGGACAGTGCATCACAAACTCCTAATTATGCTTTTATTCCGTAGATTGTGTTCAATAAATAAGGCTTACGAAAGTATGGTTGAAAAACTTGTGGCGAATGTTAGATATATTCAAAGGATAATTTTGTTATGGCCTTTTCGTTGAATTAACTGTAGCCGTCTTAACGGCCGACACCCGACATCCAAAGACGACATTGCAAAATAGAAATACCGTTGTAATTATCACCGCAAATACTGGTTATTGCAAATAAGCATAAAAATAAACGGCAATTATTTTTATCCTTGATTAGATTCATCTAATCGTCATTCTATCTCGGCAAGTTTTTTTTTTTTTTTTTTTTTTTTTGTAATATCAGTAATTTACGAATGACACGTTATCAAACTGAGATCCAATGGATTGATACGCAATTTTAATAAATAAGACAAAATTGAAATCTCGGTAAAAAATTATTATCGTTGGCTCAAAGTGTGTTTCGATTTTTTGTTTAACTTTTAAATGAATGATGTTTGACATTTTTTGCAGTCTTACAATTCTAACTCTACTTGTCAATTCTTCAAATGAAAATCTCAATTCAATGCATAAGCTCTGTTTCATACGACGTTACTTAAGACAATTGTTTTCGCTGCTTGGAGTGCATGCAAGTGGTGTAAAGTCGTTTGTACGTGTGTCTGCTTTTTGCAGTTATGTCCCTGAGCGTCGCTCGTCTCAAGTTCAGTGCCACCTACAAACAGACACAGGTCTGTCTCGACATTATTTTGCCCCCACCACCAGCGACACCGGCCCCGTTAATGCCCCGCAGTAGTCCCTACGTGCCCCCACCGGAGATACAATGCAAAGGCTGCGTTCTTCGGCGAGCTCAGGTAACATAGCCCGATTCACCCCCTTTCACCTTCCAGCCCCTCCGACGCATCCAGCCGATATACAATGCCTTGGATTTCTCTCTGTTACTCGGATGCATCATTTTTTTCGTGCACTCGGCGTATCATTTAGAACTGTACGCACGCTACAAGGATCTGGGGGCACAAATGGCGCCAGCTTTTAGAACCAGATGTATCCTCGGGTGCGGTCAACATAATAGATTCAAACCTTGCCGGAGGATTCACAATATGCGCAACGATTTATCTTAGACTATGACTATTTTTAGAAATATTCCACGTGGAAGGATTTTTAAAAGTTTAGGAAATAATGTAGAAAGATGGTAGAAGTTGATTTTTTGAGTAATGGATTTTTAAATGTTATCATATTTTATTTTATTTAAAATATATAAGATGACAGACCACCCGTTCGGTGTCTAGATGATTTAAACACTCTTGGCTGATTTCGTCTTTATAACAAAATGTCACCTTAGTATGAAAGTGTAAAATTACATGGTGGCAGTCGCAGTCTGTGGGAATGGATGACAGAAACGCGAGAGCACCATAAAATGAGCAATGCGACTTTTCTCAACATTGAGATACGTAATACTCTCTCTCACAATGTTAACTTTTGTTCATTTTCTTTGTACCTCAAAATCATTGCTATATTTTAATTTAGAAAAGTAAAAATTAATTTTAATTCAAATTTCAAAACACTGTGCATCTTTTAATAAAGACAATTTTTAAACGCGGATTCTTTGCACGCTGTGAAGAATCTTTCCTACGGTTAAGAATAAAAAAAACTTCCAGGGCCATGTGCGTTCAATATTTTGGATGACACATATGAACAGAGTACGGCTTGGTTTTTTATGCATTTGAACTTCTCAAAGATTTGCAATACGAAATATCACACATTCGCAATGATAAGTTTCAATCTAAGCAAAAAATTTTTCTCGACTGAAAAAACAACAAAGAAAGCCAACAACATATTATCGTCGTTTTAGAAAATAGCTCGATTCAAGATCGCTGCAATCGTATTCCATTACAAAATTGCAGCGTTCCTAATGAATTGCAATATAATAATCCTTAATTCAAGTTCATCGAAACATATTTCCAACGTCAGACGTGCTTGGAATCTTTCCTGAACCGTGCAACTTAATACATTTTAAGTAACGCGTACGTCTATCAAAGAACCGATAGTTATGTGCATCAATATCATACTAGAACTACCGAAGAAGTTAGTGGTGTACCATAAATGAGGTTGAACGCGTAAATCAATCCAAGTCCCTCGTCAAGATCCCGTTATAGGAAAAGAAATACTCACCTGACAGCAGTAAATTCTTCCCCACGGTTCCCTTTACGATTTATCTTCCCCGTGTTCCTCCGAAGAACACACTGTTTAGTCTGAGACTTTTCTTTAATAATTATAGACCACAAAGGTTATATAATTAATTGATAAAAAATTCACTACATACTTTTCACGGTAATTATCATTATTCGAGTTCACATGTGAGCATCGCATGTAAACCTCATCACAATCGTTCTGTAATTTCAAATGTTCGTTGTCTCAAACATAACATTTGACAATGAACATTGATCGATGTTTTCGTCACATTATGTGTTCAGGAAAGAACTGGGTTCTTTTTCGCGACAAATTTTCCATCGTTTCTATTACAGTTTTTCTCCATAAGGTAAAGTACTCAGTGACGGTCACCCTTTAGAAACCTGTCCCAGTTACGGTCATTCCATTTAAAATGCATTGTCTGTCATTGTCTCTTCAATGGAACTGACCGTCACTGGTAACCCTGTCAGCCTCTGGGTACTTTACCTTACTTGCTTGAAAATTGAATAAACAGGAATATCATAAAAAAAAAATATCAGCAAAAAATTGTTTTTGCAATTCTTTCGCCGGTGCTTATTGTCGGTGTGTAATCACCCTTTTGTAGTATTCAAGGTAAATGATTTTTTGCGTGTGTCGGTTTTTCGATCAATGCAATCTCCCATGAGGTATCAGGGGTATATTTTACTGAAGAGTGAACAATAGCTTACGAATAGGACGTCCGTGGGTGCTGCCTTATAGATGGGGCACATACGAACCACTTCAAGTCGGGTTTATGTACAATGCCGGCAAGCCAAACGTTTGTTGGTTCTCTGGTAAATGATCTTTTTCAGCTTGATTCGTAATGGAAGGGTCGAGATGCTGCGCGAGACCTGCTGACTGCCAAATGTCTTGAAGTTGAATTGAACGCTGCAAAGAGCTTCTAAAAGAATGCAATCAATACCCACGGTATAAAAAATATTTATACAACACCGTCATTTGAATAGTTCAATGTGACCGAGAATCTTGTGTTGGATAGGAAAGGGTTTGACTGATAATTAATCGTGACACATTTCCAATTCGAACCTGTCACCAGTTATTGTCAGGATTTCCTCAGTATTATCTTCTTAACGAGTGAATAGAAATCTTACGACACAAAATAAAATCGAAAATTTTTTCTCCATTACACAAAGAAAAAAGTTTTAGAAACATTACCATGTTTGTTGGTAAAGTGCGGATATACTTTCCCTTTCTGGAAAATTACGATCTCTTCAGGGAAAAATGAATATCTTTTCTAATATAAAGTTTCAACAAGCTAGCAAATTTTAACAAAAAAGATGGTAATTATTAAAAGATCGTAAAAAGATAGTAATTTTTATTCGTTTTTTTTTTCTCAGTGTATTTAATTGAAAGAATTGCAGAATAATTAAACAATTCATTGAACTGATACGATCGTTGTAATGAAATATGGAATTACATGTAAACTTTTCAACGCTTTTCTTAAACATCAACACGAATAATTATTCTGAACTCCCATTTGTACTTTGGCATCGTATTCGTGTCAATAAGAAAACGAGCCAAGCACATGCGAATCGAGTTTGTAGTGTCTTAAAGATCTTTTTTCTCTTTTATCTCGGAATAAAACACCCCCAGGTCTTCCTCGAATTACGCTCGGAATTCACGGGCAGATATTCGAGAATATAAGGGACGAAGGAATGGAGCTCACGAAAAGATAGTGGTTTTCGTACAGGTACCTGGATAGTCTTTCAAATAATGCGCGGATAAAACTATCTGTTGAACGTTGCTTATAATTTTCAACACGAGCAGTTTCACGAACTTGTTTTTGTATGCGCGACCTTGCTCAGCTCACGAAAGTGAAGATTACAAAAATCACATCTCACGAGAAAATCTACATGACAAAAACGTTAATTGTATAATATCAGCTAGTTTTTCCGAACACAAAAGTTGAACAAGAAAAAATCCATCTTGTCAGAAATAATTGGCAACGTCAGTTGCGACAAAATTATTATAGGAATCTGAAATATATAAAATCTTTAAAATTGTCCCCCAGTAATGACGTACGTGTACGTAATTATTATGCGCGTTTTGATGCTCTCTAACATAGAAATGAATCTTATTGAGGTATAATAAAGTTGAAAACTCGCAGCGAATATTTCATCTTCACTCGTTAAGTAAATTGCATAGTGTTTGCTCTTTTGTGGGACCTCGTTCAAGGTATCCATGAATCCTTTTTAGTAGAAGATGGGATATAAGTGGCATTTTGAAGTCGCACTTACTGCTCGCAAATTGCAGCTCCTTCTCGAGCCAAGTGGTTGTCTAGCCACGCATTACGAGCATAAAAGGATGCAGTCAGTCAGAAAAGTCTGCGACCAACTACCCATCTCCTTTTCCATACTTGAAAAAAGAAACGGCTCTGTAAATATTAGGACAGGTATTTTGGATAGGTGAATCTTATATTGGATTATGTATACTTAGGATCAGGCCAGGCTTAATCTTAACTGTCATTTGTCGCGCTCGAGGGGACTCGTGTTCTTAATTCTACAGAATTATTTGATCAAACTAGCTAAATATTACCTAACGGTTTTTCACATAATCAATATTAGCCTTCAAATATTTGCTTATGCACTTTTATAAAACTTGAACTTTTTTTACATTCAATAACTTTTTTTTTACTGGAATAGTATTTAGCTTTGTAAGTTCCATGAATTTGTCATTAAGAGAACAACGAAAAATGATTTCGATTTTTCTCCTACAATATTTTGTTTCCAAATAATTTGTAACGTAATTTACTCCAAATTGATCTATTACACTGAAATGTCGATTCCCACATTTTGTATACTTGTAAAAGCTCTGCGTACAATTCTCCCATACAACGTAGCACTTTTTTTTTTTTGTACAAACTGCTGATCTTTCCCAAGAGTATGACGCAGTACACAAGTACACCTACGCGGCGACAGAAAGTTGTTCGATTTCCCACGATTGAAATATTCTCCTGATCTCCGCAGAGATCATCAATCCTCTCGGTCTGCGCACCTGACTTCGCCATGATGCTCAAAACACCTTTGCTTTCAATGCGGAGATTACATTCAATTGCCGCGGAAATGTTGCTTATCTGTTTTTGCAAATCAATTTATAGAAATCGTGTGAAACATAATTAAAATGAAAGAATAAAGCCTATGCAGATAAATATGTCCTCAATACACGCACCTTCTAATATTAATTAGCTGTTTACTAAATGGATTCTTTAAGAAATCGCCATTATTATGGGGAACGAGTACGGAATTAAATTTGCATTTTATTATAAATTATATAAGTCAGATGTCATAAAAAATGATTTAGAATTTTTCACAGTCAGTAATTTCAGTCTTTACATTTGGTTACAACATTTTCGTGTCTCGAAATGGAACGTTAGTTTATTCAACCTGACTTTTTGAGTCTTCTTTTTGACCTTCGTCATACCACCTACATTCTTGATTGCATGTTAAACCAGAGTAAGAATCTTTCGCGTGCACAAAGATTGAAAAAAAAATGTTCCATAATCTAACCATGTTTGGTTGCACCGTATGAATATTTAATGCATCAGAAAACCCGGAAACACGGCCTCTTCTCCCGTGTCCTGTTTTAACCCTTCGTTAGTCGCATTATGATCTCAGCGCTCAGTTTCACAAATATAATAATATTATTATATTTATATCAAAATCGGAAATTATTAAATTAATGATTTCAAATTAAAGAAATATATTTATTTAGACGGTTGAAAATTTGACTGATTTGCTCGTACGTGACCACAGTTTATTGCAAAAAGTAAAGCGACCAACGAAGGGTTAAGGGGTTCCTTATTTCATGCGCCCTCATTTTTCTTCGAGCCAAGATCCCATGGTCGTCGCCTTGTGCAGCAGCTGAACGGATGCGTAAGTTCGTTTCTTTGAGGCCCCGGTGTTTTAAGGAAATGTATACCTCCCTTCCCCTTCCCAAGCGTCTCGTCTGCCTTTTGAAAGAGAACAAAAATCGAATCTCATACGCCAATGTTTCCGTTCACTTCCGTGTCGGGGGTCACCGAACACTAAGTGGCGTAAGAAAAACGAGGGAGAAAGAAAGCGCTGGTGTCAGGCTATTCTTCTTTGAGTGTCCAGTTTCTCGTTTCGGGTGTTCATAAATTTCTCTACATACGGCAAGCGTATGTAGAAAGTTATACAATATTCGTTTATGTGAATCACATGTCGCTAATAGAGATCATTACAAATTGGGACCTTTTTTCCGGAAAGCCACATGCTGTTATGACGCGCCCAATAAATTTTTTGGTTGAAAAACGTAAATCCTAGCAACAAACAGTGACATGTTTACCATTTTTTTTTTACTCTGAATTAATGAAATACTTTTTTTTTTTTTTTTTGTCAAATACCGCGATGGCGACATGACAAGCCGTGATTTAAATGTTACGTCATCATAAATTACCGGTACTATCTTTTTTATAAAGACATGTTGTTCTCTGAAATCATCTAAGATATAAAAGAGGAAAAATAAATCCATCGTAATTTGTACATGAAAAGTGTACATGTTTTCATAACAGGTTAGAAGAATGCGTCGTATGATTTGCATAATTTCTTTAACGAAGCTTAAAACTTATCACGTCTTGTTAACTTTTGTAAATCTTAACAATCAGTTTAAATATCTTCACACCTGAGAAAATGCGTATCAGAAATTGTAGACGGGAATCGACATTCGGTACGTATAGTAATGGCCATTGTGATACGCATTCGCACGGTGTATTAATAATGGAGTAAACTTCTGATTTTCTCATGTTCCCCGCTCTCTGGTTTCTAGGAGTGCTTTATTTTGCTCCATCCCACGCCAACGATGAGCAGGTGACGCGCCAGATCCAACGAGCGTGGGTCGCTGCGCGTTGTTTTGATGTCAGAACACTCATCTCGACGCTTCCTCGATTTCACCATAAACTTTAGCCCAGGTCATGGGCTCCGGCTGGTTCCTTCTTCTTCGATTAAGATTTACCTCGCGGATAAGTGCCGCAGCGCGTTGCGAGCTTAGCTATTAAGATAATTAATTGCGACAGAAACGCTGGTCCGATCGCACTCCATTAATTATCATATCGCCCAACGAACCCTTTGTAATCTTAGGCAATTTAAGACGAGGGCCATTATCGAATTAAAAATTTACTGTGGGCGTTTACCCCGAAATATCTCACTCTATACTTATCCCCGAAATTTTTTCCAATTTGGATGTTACTTTTTTTTCACGCTAAGCTCGCACAAACAATTATAAATATTTATCAGATATTTGATCAGCTAATAAGACATTTGTTCTCGTTATTTATGTGAATAAGGAAATAAGAAATTGATGCATTTTGTAGGGTGTATTATTATGACAAAAAAAAAAAAAAATAGTTTTTACATGAACGACTTGAATTGTTTGGAACCACATCCGCATTAATAGGTACCCTTCAAATGTATCGTTAATGAATCAATGAACAATTACCCTTAAAGGATCAAATTCCTGTAAAACTTTAATGCCCCGGAACCACGCGTATTAACTGTGTACGGAAGTATCGAAATACGAGATTCCGTGCACTTTTTACGGAAAATTGCGTAAATGCGGATGCAATGATTTCACACCTTCGTTCGCCACCCACGCATGGATGCCAGGGATTCCCCCGAGTGATAACGAACTCAAGATACACAACGCACAAATGTGGGCGGCTTATCCCAAACTGTTGAATAATAACGACAAAACAAATCGTCTACATCGTTTGTTGCTCTACTTTTTCTTTGTTAGATATCTATTAATTAAACGTTTCGCGTTATCCTAACCGTTTACTCTGTAATTAATAATATCAAGCGCATAATGTTAATAGTTTATTTCCAGGCATTTTATACCGTTATTTCGTCGTTTCCTATTTTTTGAAATTCGCACAATGAAATTCTCCTTAGTGTTGCGTATTACGTGCAGACTGAAAATTGTAGAACATAATTGCTTTTAATGAGTTCCATAAGTAGGTCCACACAAAATGTCTGTCTCGAA
>JABFQA010001129.1:0-15015 GCA_022817065.1 Probaryconus sp. ZL-2020 | reverse complement strand
TTTTTTTTTTTTTTTTTTTTTTTTTTTTTTTTTAAATAACGATACAAAAATTTAAGTTACTACTTCAATTTAAATGTAAATGGGAAAACGTGGAAATACCTTCAATGGGTAATGACACCTACTTACACATTGGCAAAAGTGTAAAGTTGGATTTCATGTATTTACCAAAGTCAAGCACCGATCAATAGAACGTAAAATGGATGGGTGACCGGTACGAAAGAAATTATTAGGGTAAAGTGAACCAGTTTCGATCAGAGGAACCAGTTAAGGACACTTCCATTGGAAAGACAGTCAAGAATTTTGAATGGAGTGACCGTCACTGGGTCATTACCTCACCGGACAAAAACTGGATACTTTACCTTATCCGCTACAAAGAAAAACAAAATTGTAAAGTGAAAAATTCTTTTTAACAATGATTTTGACGGTCTGCAATTTTTCTTCTCCGGATAATTGCAGAAGCAATGAAAATCTTAATAAACCGTCTCTCGGTCTCCGTTGCTCAGTTCGCGCGGCATTGCGTCTGCCTCTCTTCATCCATCGAGCATCGAGTGCAATGAACTCTTGTGCCGGCTGTATCATCAGGCAGACTCCGATGCTACCAATATACGCGGCGCTCTTCGCGGCTAACGCACACGTGGAACAGACTCCGCATACGCACGTGTGGCACATGCACTTTAGCGCCTGGATGGGAGACGCGAGTGCCGCGCGCGTTCCGTAAGTCAACAACCGCGGAACATCTTCGGTCCGCGAGCTTCGCATTGTCTACCGAGAGAGACGATCGCACTGGACCGAGAGGATGCTTGTCGTGACATTTTCTCGATGCCAATGTTTGATTTCCACTTGGCTTTGGAATTTTCGGGGACCTTCGTTTGCGAACGCGTTCCAGAGACAACTATTACGATGATGTCTGTTCACAGAAAAATAATATTTGAAATTTTACTACACTTCTAGCAAAACAGTACGATACACTGAGAAAAAAGTTTCAGAAAAATTACCATCTTTGTTGGTAATGATACACTTTCCCAAACTGAAATTTAATTTTTTTTTTTTGTTGGTTTATAAAGAAAACTATTGATTTTCATTAACTCGAATTGGAATAAATTTCTCACCCTTTCACGACGGAAATTATTTGAACGAATTGGTAGAATAAATTGGGTCAGCTTTTATGTTCAATCGAACACGATAATAGATTTGATTAGATGAATTTTCTTTTTTTTTTCTTCTTTCCCTTCTCTTTCATCTCGATTTTGAAAATCGCTCTTCTTAATGCATCATTATTTTGTGATTTTAATAACGTCATTATTTAGCGACTTAATGATAAAGTGAGCGGATCGTGATGCCATTTTTATGGGAATCAGTGCAGATTGTGAAAATGTCGTCTTGCCAGGATAACTATCCTGAGGATGTTGGTATTCCAAGTTGAGTAGCGACTGGTACGCGAAGAAAAAGCAAACCCGACTCGCAGTCACCATTAGAGACAAAGTGACGTTACCAGGGAAGAGCGTTTCTTCAGCTCTCCATCTATCTAAATCCAAGACAGCTTTTCCCCTTGATTCCCCCCCGATATGCCGTTCGACTGGTTCATTAAGAATTTCGCACGAGCGACGCGATTCTTTAAGAATGCAACAATTTTATCCATCAAATTATTATGCACGAATTATGCCTTTTACCCCTCCCTCTTGTTCTCCCCTTTTCCCATTAAAAGGTACTCAATACAAATACTTAATCAAGTTACTTGATCCCAACAAAAAGTAACTAGATTTATTTCATCACAATTATTCGTCTAAAACCTATTGGATAAAAGAAAAATCAACTTATCCTCGTTTGCAAATCAATTTCAACCCTCACACAAATGATCTTTAAACAATTGAATACTTCCTATGCAATTATCCAACAAAGAAAGCGATTGATTTCATACACATACATATTTATATCTATTCGCAGAGCCTTGACCGTGAACACATGCGACGAGGAGTCAGAGGCAGATTGCATAACTATAGTGGTGCAGTGGCGTGGCATGACTGTGTGACAGTAACTATATGACTGCTCCTGCATGCGATTGTGAAGTAAGGTCGTGTTGTTGTTATACGTATGATTCGCGCGGTGCACGAACCTTCAGTCTGGAGTGCAGTGCACCAGTGTATTATTGCCTTACACAATTATCGGTTGACTGCTCTCTCGTAGTGTTACGTACGCGCGCGTGTGCGTTCTGCGTATCACAGCTGAGGCACGCGTGTGGAAGAAGGATGCATCACGCACGTGTACACTGAAAAAAAAAAAAAAAGAAATCTCTAGTCATAGACAGACAATACTGGGTCGGAAAATGGAAAACTGACTGTCATTGCTGACAGTAGAATTATTTTATCCTTTGATTCAGGAGACTGTATAGGAAAAATTCTAGTAACTTTTTTTTTTAGCGTGTACCAATTGTCCTTTATCAGGACAAATAGATTTTCCTACATAAAGTTCCAGTTAACGACACTGTATTGTATTTTTTCCTAAAAGTTATTGCGAGTCGAAAATGTTAAAGATGATGTGACCCAATGATTTTGGAGATTTGTTATCATTTGCAATGGAATAAAGCGAGAGACATAGAGGAAACAAAAGTAATAACCTCGGCATTAAGAATCACAACGGTTGCCCCACCTCCTGTTCGCATCAGGGACATCAAGAATCGAAGCTCTCGCACGAACAGCTGTTTGAAGTTTAAAGGCAAGGTCGCCTGAGTATCGTCATTGCCGTTCGTTCCTATATGTATAAATGCATATATTCATAACGCATACATTATCAGATGCACATATATGAATGCGTATTGAAATGTATACAAAGTCGCTTTGAACGTACAATTGAAATTGAGTCAATGGAAATCACAAAAACTAGGATTTCCCATATTTTTTCCGATTTCGTTTCTACAGTGTTGGGTATTGGAAGATAGCAACTGTAATTTATCAAAATTTTTCTCATCAATGTTTTCCAAAACTTAATAAACCACGTACAGTAAATCATCGGTCATTATAAATCCAGCGAAATGCCATAATAAATTATTCACCACGGCGTAATTCAAAAACAAATAAATCTAAGCGACATAGTAGTCGTATTCAGCGGAAAATAAATTGCCGCCAGTATAAAGTAACCGTAGAAAGTCGAATCGTTGAAAAAGAAGAAAGATATATATATATATATATATAAAGGCGAGACTTAAAACACACGGCGAATGAAGAGATACCGATTCCTCGCGATCGCATGGTGAAAAGTAAAATCGTAATAACTCAGAAAGGCAAAGGAGTGACGCGCGCCTCGGTGATTTAATGTGATCGTAACCCGAGCCACTTGCAGGAAGTTCAATATTATTAGCATTCGCTTACGATTTGATCCCGCTGCGATCTGGGATCGTGAGAATATACGACTGCCTAAAACAATCACTGGTGCAACGTCAAAATTTATCTTCATCTCAAAAGCCATTGTTTTATTGCTCGTTTTAATTCAACGACTTCCTAATGCACTTTCTGAAAGATCTAATTCATAATCCATTGTTTTACGAAAAATTTCATTTCGAATTACCCGCCGAAAGTTTAATTTCAAACGCCAGGACTCGGCGGGAATTTCAAAATTCGTTATTAAAAAACGTAAAATTTACAAAAGAAAAATCGAGGCAGAGTCAAGAGATGATTTTTTTTTAGCGTCAAGCCAAAAGTGAAAATAATGCAACTGGTATATAAACATTGGAACAATGGCCTTGCGAGTCGCACGTGTTAACAACAACGCGAGTTTTGTTCAGCGCAACGTCGACATCCTCACATAAATTTTATGGCATGCGGAAACGCTCACTAATACATAAGCCCGAAGTACAATTTACACACGTACAATTTACAACGATCTAACTGATCTTAATAGATTTCGCTTAATTTCAACGTTGCATGACCATTCGGTGTGTATAGAATAACTGAACGGAGCCGGATGAGGTTGGGCCGTTGGACATACAAAGGTTTTCCTCCCCCTCCCGATAATTTCGATTGACAAAATTTCGAAAGATTACGATCTGTCCCGTTGAGATTTTTGTAACGAATGTTGTCCGTATATTTTTCAGACAAGCTCTTGCTCGTAGCATTTGCATTTCGAATAAGAGGCCGCTATAAATTTTCAACAGAAGACGAATCGTTCGCTGCACAAACGAGTAATGCAAAATCCCGTAACGAAAGTTTCTTCGAGTTCCGCTCTCGGTGCACTCTACATACACGTAACTCAATCTCAGGGATCCCTCGAAAGGCCGTTGGCCAATTAAGATCTTGACGAATGATTTTAATGCTTTACGAGCGACAATGGTTACAAAAAAAAAAAAAAAAAAGAGAAACAAGTTTACCAATTTCTTAAGCCTATCTTAAGTCTATCGAGGTATAAACGAGGAAAAAAAAAAATTTGTTACACGAGGAGGAAAATGGAGTTATAATGTTGTCTAATTTTTCTCAATGTTGATTGGGTTGCATCGAAGAAAATATTTCTCATTAACGAAAAATCATGACGCTGTCTTTAATCACTCTTTGTTAATGGTTTATCCGTTGATGCACTTAACTCTTTGGCGTCGCGAAGTGACTGTGTTATTTGGTATCAGTGGGAGAAGTTATTCGGTAACGTTTCATCGAGAAACGAGTATTCCCCAAAGAAATCCTGAGTTACCAACACGACGAGAGAATATTTGTTTCTCCGTTCCATACATTTTCCAACATATATATTAATATTATTTTTATGACAGCAGTTGTTAAACGCGAAATGAGAGATAAACTTTACAAAACTTTCCCTTCCAATTACCATTAGGTAAAAAAATTGCATCCACACCAACAATTGTTTGTGAATTATCACTTTCTATTTGTTACTGAGTTATCTCTATTCCTCCTCCTCCTCCTCCTCCTCCTCCTCCGAAGCAGACTCGCATGAACATTATGATTTTTCTAACGTCAAACTGGCAAACATATGGCTTTTGGCCTCATTAACCTATTATGCGTTGTATTCGATCAATTATAGTTACGCAACTGATTCGCAACGTCTATAATCGGTTATCAGAGAAATCGGACCAACCAGACTTTAAGCGCTAACCGGAATTCTATCTTTTGCCTCGCTGTCTGCCAATGAGTGAAAGTACAGTAATTTGCACTTTGCATACAACACACTTATATTACACATTTCTGTTGTACGCTTAATCTAATCCCACTTATGCATTGCGCAATTTGATTAAAGGAAAAGAAAATTTTTCAGTTCAAAGGAGTCTCTCACCTCTTACACGAATCCCCGATGAATCATTGATAAATAATTCATTACAGATTGTGCAGAGATATAAATATATTGCGCAACCGAAATCCAGTTAAAAGTACTCTAATGCTATTTATAAACCCGACAACTTCATTAGGAGTGACTTTTTGATTTTAATTTAACGTTCGCTATCAATTCATTAATTTTCATTTTATTTTCTTTCTGTGTTTCATGTGAAGACGACTGCGATGTGTTGTATTGTTAATGACTCCGTTATTACAGTATTGGAATTTTCTTCAATGGATTTGCATTATTCATAATTGATTTCCCCGGTGAAGTGGCGTCAGAGGAAGGAGAAGAGAAAAATCGAAGGAGAAGGAATTGACGGGCGCGTCCCGCTCGTGTGAGAACGTTACGTGGAAACTCTTGTCGCGCGTTACGTATCACGCTCGGTCGTTTCTCCGACATTTGCAGACTCTTCCGCGTTCACGTAACCGCTTATGGCTAATATACGCGATTGTACATGCATTCATGACTCCGGGTACAAGACGCCGATGGTAACACCACCGCCGCGTCTACGTCTTACGTAACCTTATTAAGGCACCGACGAAGCCTGCCTCAATCGGCGTCATTCAGTTTCCCTCCATAATAATCATCGGCTTTTGCGTATTCCATAAAGAAAAAAAAAAGTCTAAAAACGCTAGAAAAGTTACTAGAATTTTTCCTACACAGCCTCGCAATCAACGAATAAAATTAATGTCAGTAACGAAAAGTGTTAGTAACCTTTTTTTTTTTTTTTTAACGTGGTACGTTAACCGTGTGAGCACATGAAAATAAATCGCGCCCGTTGTATTACAGGCTCCGCCGCCTGATAAAATCGCGCGGGCGTTTATAAGCCATTTATGCCATCGGTGTCTCCACTTTCTCATGGTTCGCCGCCTTTTTACCCCGAGTATATATATTTTTTTTTTTTTTTTAAGTATCGCCTTCTCTTCGCCACGGTTTCTTTGTTCGACGTTGATGTTTATAATGTTTTATGAATTTAAATCGTGCCAAAACGTCGTTCGAATTTTTCTTCCTTCGCTTATCGTTTTCCTCGTCTCTGTTTAAGTTTAATTGTTTTGTTGACGCGTTTTAAACAGCTCGATTTGCTGCGGGAATACACGAGATCGTAGGAAGAGTAAGGTAGGATAGGATCAGGGGAAGGGACGGGAGGAAAAAAGAAGGAAACCATCTCGCCCTCTTCGTCGAGTTCTCTTCGTGATCCATGGCCTGTCCCAATCTCTGAAGCAAAAGGAAGCAAAGCAAAAACCCCGGAGCAAACACTCGGGCTTAACCCAGTGAGGGGACCTCGGCTACCAGAATAACTTATTCCGCATTGCATTATTAGACGGTTATTTTCGAGAGGCTTCCTTTGCCGATTTTACTTTTCGAATTGAAATAATGTCTTGCCGTTGGTTCGATTTTTTTTAGATTATTTGTCGATGTATTGTGAATTGGCGAAATTTAAATCGTAGTGGTTTAAAGATTATCCAGCGTTCACTTCTTTGAAATGATATCATTGAAGAATTGATCATTGAAGTTCTTGATTATGCTACTTGTCTTAGTAGGTAAATTTTCTAATTACCCTGTACGTTTGTAACACTTTATTTATTTATGTATGTTCGTTTCATTATTTGTAAGTAAATGGAAAGTGGTATAGAACTCTGATCTTGACAAGATACATGGAAAATAATATTCCGGGGAAAGAACCTCCGGCAAAAGTCTGGGATTTAATCGGATCTCATATTTTACTCTATTTCCGAATAAAAAGAGATACCGCTTTGACTACTGCTACTATGGTCTCTATCTTCTGAAGCAATGACGTTTCTTTTAGTTTCTTGCAATAAATTCAATATAAAGTACACTCGAGGATACATTCGAATTAACTCATAGTAGTGAAAATGTCGTCAATTTTCGTTCTCTTGATTTACAGATGTTAAATATCGGCAATAATTTGAAAGAAAAACCATGAAACCTTAAGGCAATTATCATGATTTATAAAAGTATCATCTTAGAAATGCATTTTCTCGCGATTAAAGCGTATCGCCTGAATGTTCGAGCATCGATATCGAGCTCACTGAGTTACAGCTGGCAGCTGCAGCCGCTTCTGCGCCAGAAAATCCACAGATAAAGATCAGATGGATAGAAGCACGCGCGCACTTCAGCCATTGGACAAAGTTACTCTCCGTGGAAGAAGGGACGACGGGGGCAGGGGGGAACCAAGTATTTGCATAGCGCGATTCCACAATAAATTAAGCAGCCATCGATTTAGCTCGGCGTGCGGAAAATGAATGTCGATCTTTTTTTTTTTTTTTTTTTTTGTCTGAACGAACGCATTTTCTGGCAACGCGATTTTTCAATCGCTCCCAGTAATTGAAATTAATGTTGACGGGGGCATCGATTTCGCAATTACGCGTTTAATTACGGCTTCTGGTGATTAATGAGCAATAAATTAAACACCGGTAATTGGCGATTGAAAAAAAAAAGGCGGAGGATTTGAATTTCCCGCTGAACGTGAGCTCTTTGTTTTGCTCTGTTGTTAAACGATTGCATTTCTAAAGAATATTGAAATGCTCGAAACTAAAATAATAATAAAGTTAATTTCGTAATCGGTTTACAAGAGAGACCTCTTTTCCGCTATCGCAAAATCGTTGCTTAATTATTTACGTATCGAGTACGCAGTGAAATATTGGCTACAGACATAATTGTCCCTAACACATTCCCAATGCTCTCGGTATCTCTGAAATACACGAACATTATAATAGATAACACTAAATTAGATAGTTCGCTTCTCTTTCTTTTAGCTCTGTCCCTCTCTCGCCATTTATTTTCATCTTGTTCTCTCTCTCTCTCTCTCACTCGTTTTAGACATTATATTCTCACACAATATCATTTTATGTAACGTATCCTGGATATTATTTCTCACGTCAGAAAAAAGCGATTTTCAAATGTTCGTGTTCGTGTAATATAATGGAATAGAATGTGAACTATCGCGTTGCACTACACGTTGTTTTGCCTCGAGTGAACGTTATTTACAATAAATCAATTTTTGACGCTCATCTCATTGTCTTATATTTCGTTATTAAATCGTCCTGCCCAGAATACAATAAATGTCATCGCTGACTAACGTCGTATCATTATAACTTTAGGGAAAAGTTCACTTTCCCTTTTATTATTATTATTGTTATCGTTATTATTGAAACAATGGACGACATCAGATTCGTTACAATTAATTTCGTGAATGAAAAAACGACACTTGAGCGTTGAACCTTAACTCGAAACGCGGTTCAGAACATTGTTCGATACGTAGAACAAAACAGAAACAGAAGGAAAAAAGTCAAGTCGAATTTAACATTGTAATGCAGTTTCGTTTGCAACAAACAAAATTAAAAAAAAAAAATAACACAATCGTGTGTTGTTGCGAGGCATTGTGTGCTATTGAAATGTGCCTATTGAAGGCCTCAACATGTCAATATATATATAAGACCGTTGGTCGGACTGCAAGGTAGTATCTCACGTTCGTCTGGATTTTACACGGTTGATTTTACTTCCTGTCATCGGCGATACAGCGCCAGCAATCTCGAAAGATGGAGACAGAGAGAGAGAGAATAGAGCAAGCCAACTAACAGAGCAAAGTTGGGACTGCAGTTGCAGCTGCAGTTTCCTGGATCTCGTGGTCGAGAACTACACGGAACCAGTCCATGACATCGCGTGAGCCATTCCCGCTCGCAACACTGCTTCAAAGTGAGACTGGGAATGAGATTTCCGGGTTTGTCTTCTCGCAGAGAATTGCGATACGTAATGTGTCATCGCTAATTCCTTTTTGTGGGTGGAACAAATTGGTGGAAGAGGGGAATTGACTGATGTTTTAGGCCGAATTGGTTCGTTTCTTTTCTTTTTAGGAAAATAAAATATGAACAATGGCAAATGAAATTATGATCATGTTCAATGATAGAGAAACATCAATTTCAATTAGTGATACAATGAATACCTATGTAAAATAAACAGTTAATGACTTAATAAAGAGAGAAAGAGAGAGAGAGAGAGAGAAAAAGTTGAAAAAGAAATAGTGCAACTAATGTGGCATTATGCAACTGGCTTTTATTACGGACGATGGATATAACGAGTTAATTACAACGACCACAATCTGGGATCAATGCACTGCCGCGAAGAGGCTGAATATCGCTTTCGCGAGATAGCGAACGAGCTCCTCGAGAGTGTCCCCGCCCTTCTCCTCTCCGCCCCCCCTCTCTCCACGATGCGAGCAAACGATTGGTCGCGACGCGCCTTAAATCGGGGAATTAATAGAACCGATATTACGAGCCTTTAATCGGGACACTGTTTTATATGGTTTCTCAATGGCGATCAGAAGTTGGGATGGTTAGGGGTTGGGAGGGACAGAAAGAAAGGGACAAATGGCTCAATATCGATGATGAATCCGATTCGCGAAGGTTCCATTAATTTGCATCTTTATTAAACGGTTTCACGTGGACTTAGAAATGATGTATGGGACGAAATTACGGCATCGTAAATAACGGGTCATTATTTTATAAGATCGGCGGTAGAGAAAATGTTTTCCGATCGCAAAAATTTCCGCCCCGGTTGTGTAACGCGATAAACATTCGCGTATGAAAATGTTTCAAAAATTGTCATAACGCATATTGCAAGCGCTTTTCTCCGGTTATCTTCTATGTGGTCGTCGTAAAACAAAACTTACAACGTACACGTCGATGATAAATCGCGGCAATTGGTGTCATTACCAGCAATATTTTACTTTCGTGTAATAAATCGCAATGCTGTCGCGGGTCTTGGATACACGGTTTACTTTGTAACTCTTGTTCGGCGAAAGGAAAACCACAGAGCGAGAAAGAGAAAGAGAGAGAGAGAGAGAGACTTTCGATGGTGGAAAGTGACTAGCGCTTGTTTTGTACGTTCGTTCGGAGACAAAGTACGTAATCAAAGAGATAAAAAAAACTCTTAAACGACAATATTAAATTGAAAAAGAAAACCAATATAAAACATTAACATTACTCGTAAATAAAACTCGTTGGAATTTCTGCGCCGGGTTATTTTCTGCATTACGGCTCCACGAGTTACAGTAAATATTTAGAATGTTATTTTTCTTCTTTTTTTTTTTTTTTGTTTTTTTTTGTTTGTAAAAGCCGAAAGCACGAACGTTGATTACAATCTGCGAGAAATGGGAAATATTTTTATGATATCAGTTTTATGCGTTATCACGTGAGAGTATAAAATGTTTTCCTCTGGTTGTTTAGGAAAACTTTATGGAAATCGGTTGCTAATTTCATCAAAGAGAAATTGTTAACCGAAATTTTGGAACAACGTTGAATGTTCTAATCTACTTGATCTAATGCATATGATTCTGTTTGTTGTACGTACTTATTTATCCAGTATTCGACCATGAATATTTGCAGAAAAGCCGTTGCTATGTTTCATTTTGCAAAGAGAACAGAGGAAGGCCCATAATACACACGTATATGCATAAACACGTACCACTTAGAATGCTTACGTTTCTCATACTTATGTTCCATTGGGACTTTGACTCACAAGGTATCTTAAATATTCATTCAGCTTTATTACTAAATAAGGCATGGCCACTGCCACGTTTTATAATGAATGCCATCTCGTAGTCTACGACGAATCTAAGAAAAATTTATTAATCGTCGGCCATGGAAATTTTCAAAGAATGACGTATATTTGTTATTTTTTTTTTTTTATTTTTTATTGAAATTTTGCATCGGCTTCAACGTCGTCGAAAATGTTTTAATTTAAAAAGAAAGAAAAAAAATAACAAATGATAAAAATAAAATTTTAATACGTGAAATTTATAACATCGCTAAACATTCGAAATGGTTTATAAAATGTCTCATGTATTTTGCAAAGGAAGCATAAAAATCATATTTTACGTACAAAACACAGTAGTAAATTTTTTATAAACCTCTTCGCTGTTGAAATGGGATTCAATTTTTCGTTCTTAGCTTTGAACGATGCAAAACTATATAAAATCCACACGTGTGTTAATAAAAAAAAAAAAAAGAAAAAAACTACAACTATATTTTTATATATAATATCGAGTTTCAAATGGAATATTGTTGTGCATATTTTACAATCTGAAATACTATGCATAAACAAAATATCGGTATCGTAAAAAATATTAAAAAATATTTTTTTATGGCCTAAGGATAATGTGGAAATTCATCACTAAATCAATATAATTTTTCTCTCAATGAAGGAATGATCTTCACTAAGAAATCTTCGACAAAATAACATCACTGAAGTATCTTCAAAACCCATCTTCATCGAAAACAAAATTCAGAAAATCATTTTTTAAAAATAATTCCATAAAACAAACCCTCGCATACACAATTTGATATAGACATTGTACATAAATGTATATAAAACATATAAAGTCAAGGCATTTGGAAAATGTTTCTTCGAGGAAAAAATGACACTTCGGAGGAAACGCGAGTAATTGACGTCCTGATATGGTAAAAGCTTCTTCCCTCCCTCGAAACTTTAGAGCTTCACGTGACAAACAGTCGAGAAGTCGGACACATCCTAAAGGAAATCCTTAGTTGGCTCGCTTTTCGTAGTTGGGGCGTCGCCTCTTGGTAAATGCTCAAGTTCTGGAAATGCATATAAACTTGTCCCGGTATACAGGGATGTATAAGAACGCCGTTAATCTCGAGTATCTCTTCACCGGGAAAGAGCACCGAGGGCTTTTCAAGAAAATTAAAACTTATGCTTTTTTACCCTTGCGTTTTCTTTTCTTTTTCTTGTTTTTTTTCTTCTTTTTCTTCTTTTTTATTGTCGACGCGCTTGACCGATTTACACGTTACTCAAATTAGACTTTCATCGAGTTATGGATTTTATTAATTTTTCAACAAAAATTTTACCGGATCAGAAGTGAATCATCGATACGAAAAACGTGTACTTCTCGCCAAGAAAATTGTCATAAAAACCGGTTTTATTAAATAATAAAAATCGATGTATCGATTGAAAAAACCTGGAATTGCCGGGAGATGCAATTTTTCGGCCTTGAAAAATGAAAATTAATCTACGATGACAATTACTTAATCTATAATTGTGCTCGAACATATTGCGTTTAGTAAACGTTTCAGTAATATTTCTATTACAAGGCAAATATATCACTTTTACGAAAGAGAAAAATCATAATTCACACGAAATCCCATTCTAAATAAATAAATGTTCATTGAAATTTAGTAGGCGGGTTGAAAAAAAAAAAAAAAGTAGACGCTTCAAAATGGAAATATATGCGAAAAAATGAGCTCGCTATAGTCACGTTATCGGGTCGATGCTGCTGCAGAATTCAAGGTCTTCCGGGAGTTTTCGCTCCGCGTGCCTGGGAGTGGAATAAGGCTTTTCAGAATTTCTATCTCGACCGTAGTCAAAGCCCGATGTCATACCAGGCATTTTTTTTTTTTTTATCATTTTATATTCGTGTATTTTTTTTCAACACTAATTCTCCACCACTTCCAATTTTAAACTCAAAATTCTTTGAAACGTCTACTTTGTATATTTTTACGAATTTTACAAAATCATTCAGTAGATAGAGAAGTTAACGAGACTAATGTGAGTATTTTTTTTTTTTTTTTGTTTCAGGTATGTACAAATTTTCATCCCTTCGTTTCATTTGGTTCTTTACGTAAGTAATTTCGACATTCTCTTTAAAAAAATTTTCACTATTTGATTTTCTGTTGTTTTGGGAACTGATTTACTTATTACCGAAATTTGTACACAATTTATCTTTCCAATGATTTACATTATTACCGAGTAATTAACGTAGCAAGAAACGAATGATTAATAGAACCTTAAACAATCGCAATTGAATCGAAACAACAATGACAATTGAAACGAGAGTAAATGATAATGGGATTTAAAGAGACTTTAAATGACACTGAGGAAATAAATGTATTATCGTGAATTTCGTCTGGCTCGAGGACGAGGAAGAGGAAGAAAACGTATAGCTGATTAAAATTGTTGTTGAAAATAGCATTTATTGTTTATGGTAGCTATTAATGCATGCAGTAACGGGCAGATGGGAAGGGTGGAGGAGGGAGGGAGGGGGGGTGGTGGTCGTGGAAAGTTTTGCGACAGCAAAAGTGTGGGCGAGAGTAGGGAGGGAGATAGTTCGCCGATGGTTCTGACTGTGTCATTAATTTTATTTCCCTTCCATTTTCTTTTATCTCCACAACCATAACAAAGATACTGCCTGACCCAGTTACGTGTACTGCCTGTGCAGAACTCCGGGATAAGTTTAAAATACGAAACCCAAAGGCTCAGGGCAAATATTTCATTTCCTGATGTTTAATTGTGATATTCTTGTTTATAGAAGAAAAGAAAGTATTTTTTCATGATGAATCATGTATTCTTCTTATAAGCGGATTTCTTGTAAAAAAAAAAATGATTCTCAAAATATGAAAACAGAAGAATGGTCGCTGGAAATTTTGTTAATGGATTTGCATCATTTGTATCAAAGCACAAAAATAGGGAAACGAGAAAGAATAAGAAAAACAACGTTAAAAGAAGTAGAGCTCTATAAGGAATGAGGAATAAGGAAGTGTAAGGAAGGATGAGATTAAGAGCTAGTCTGAGTCTGACTCACCTAGGGGTTATCGCGATAACGGACCGGATTGACATTCAGAGAAATCTCAGCTCGATTATTGCTCCTAAAGATTGTACTGTTAATTAAGTTTCTGCTTCCTGTGACTAACCAGCCACAATTAAATACTCGTTATGGAGAGTCTAAAATGACAACGAGTGCAAAATCAAAGACGTGTCAAATGATTTTTTTTTTTTATTCACTTCATTCTATTGGACGATTATGCAATCGAATGAACGGGAAAGTGTAAATTGGAATGTAATAATTGGATCAACGAAATTATATTTCAACGTTATTTTTTACAATGGATATTCTTCGATTACTTGGTCTTTCTTCGGATCAGCTGAAATGTGAATTATCAGACAAGACTGAACTTTACGACCCACGCCACTAAGCCGAATGGAAAGTCATTCTTTTTTTTTTTGTTGGTTTGGAATCGCGATCAACAGCCGACACCTGACGCAAGCACAACCGTTGCTGCTTTGTTACGATATTTCGAAATTTATCGATTACGAAGACTTACGGATGGATTGGAAAATGTCACTCCCGAACAATGCGGTTATTGTGTTGAGATGAGAGTAGAACCAAGAAGGATTTGTGAAAAATCTGTTTTGACATTTTGCTGAATATATTAACAGTTGTATTATGTCGAGGGCTTTGTTGTTTTAAAAAAAAAAAAAAAAAAAAAAAAATAGAAGAAACGATAATTATTACATGCAATTCATCCAAATTTGACTTTATCCAATACACATTTATTGTATTTATTACCAGCAGTTTTAGAATTTCTTACAAAAAGTATTTGCCTTTAATCTGAAATCCCTTCAGGAAAGAAAATTGTTTCCGTTGTGATCTTTATCGCTCATTTTTGCAAACATTTTCTTGTTAAATGTTACGACACGTGTTTTCGTTTGAGATAACATCTTTTACTGTACTTTCTCCCATCTTTTATTATCAAATCAAGAGAACTATTCGACATCTTCATAATTTAATGATTATTGCAAAAAGAAGTCATTAACATTTCACTTAAATTTTTGAAAGATTTTTTTTGTTTCTGTATTTTTTTTTTTTTTTTTTGTTCATTTTTTATT
>JABFQA010001128.1:0-15016 GCA_022817065.1 Probaryconus sp. ZL-2020 | reverse complement strand
TTTTTTTTTTTTTTTTTTTTTTTTAATTTCCGTTTCAATTGAATATCTCTGTGAAAACATCCAACGTAAGGATTTTCGTCGTTTGATCAGGACTCCGCATGAGAATCCACTTAGGATCCTACATTAGATGTAGGATTAGATTCTACACAAGTTCCTGCGCTCAAAATCATCTAATAAGATCCTTACATTGGATTTTTTTCACAATGATTAGATGTTATTTACTTTTGGTTTTAATAGAGAAAAATGGATAAATAATTAGATTAATGTATCACAATTGATTGCGATAATAAAATTTGTATCTACATTTCAGTTTGTATTTCACGGATGCGCCCAAGAGTTTGGAATAGCCATTGAAATCAATTCATCAGAGATTACTGTACGAAGTATCAGAAAACTGCAGATCACCAAACTAACGAACTGTGCAGAAAGCATTTTCATGTACCTGTAACTTTTCGCACCACATTCGACGCTGAAAAATCGAATTTTCGTAAAGCCTCGTACACCACAACATATACGTACCCGTACGCGAGCGTAAGTGTAAGTATACGACAATATTTTTCAATATCCTCATGCGCAATGGACCTTTTCGTCATGTAAATAGAATATAATTTCATGTAAATGTATTCTAGTTAGTTACATGCGTTATCTCCCTTGTGTTCTCCTCATTAATATTTATATAAATCTTTGTTCATCCTCTCAAGTGACGTAAATGAACGAATAGCCGTTAAAACCGAATCCACCGGTTCAGTAGGTGTGGAGGAAATGAGCAAAAAATCGTTGTTCATCTTTCGCGGAGGCTTAATGGAAAATAATATACAAAAGTACAAAAGTATTTGCAATAAGACGCGCGGTAATTCACCTTCCCAATTGAACGCAAATGCTGGTTGAATATTTCTACATTCCATTTTATATAAAATCCGCACAATGGAATCTAATCTTCATCCTGAGTTTAGATATTCATAGATTCGATATAAAAGAACGCAGAGATGTTGATTGCGTTTGCGTTCCATTGGGACCGAAAGTAAAGCCACGTATAAATCCAACGCGGTTTACCTGAAGTCGTAATTTCAGCGTCACCTTAATAATCTTTGTAGGACGATTTCGACTCGGTTTATAAAAAAAGAACTTACTTCTGTTTCGGAAACGTGACTCTAATCCCTCTGAAACTACGAATTAATGTATCCTATTAGAATATTTTTCTCTCAATGAGCGTTCGATCTTAAGTTAATTTCTTATAGATCAAAATTTACAAACTATACAACAATCGGTTAAAAACGTTAATAGGATTTGTGTTGTGTGAGTGTATTTGTTTGTGTATGGAAGTGACACGTGTAAATAGACTATGTCCGAGCACTCAAAAGCGTATGCACGCTTGGATCAGTGATTAAATGCCATACGTCTTTGGGTCGCTTGATTCATTGGAAATGAGAACGAAACTATTATTCACCCTTAACAATTTCATTTTCCATGAAAGATTGGCATTAAAAAGTAACCAAAGATATAAAGGAAATGTATCTCGTCCTTTTCCAACGTCAATCTTTTGCAAAATAATTTGTCATTAATTAGGGAGAATATAGACCAATCGAGGATCAATTATACCATCACACCAGAGAAAAAACAAAAAGAAAATAAAAGAAAAGAAACATTTGATTGAAAGTAACGAGGATGACTAATAGAAATGCAATACTCGCGTTATTTAGAATAGACACAGGATATTGAATTTGATAAATTGTAATATGTATATACCAACGTAAAATTGGTATCAGTCAACAATAATTGCATTTATATTTCGACAGGACTCTTGTGCTTATAAAAATCTATTTCCTGTGTACAAGTGCGGGTCGAGAACGAACGCATATGTATCGTAAATCCGCATACATATGCACATCGTAACGGTGAGACGCGAGTCGAATCAGACCTGTGCGATTGTTAACAACTCCCCCTTGTCATCGATACGGAAGCCAATCGTCAACAAAGAATTCCCAACGCATCATCATTGCGAATGTACATCACCGATCGAAGAACTGACCGATCGATTTATAATTAATCATTAAATAATCGATATGATTCGTAAATCAATTAATTGACAACTATCTATTCTTACGTATACTTCGATGAATCGATCGACCAAAATTAATTGCTGGCAATCGATTTTTGACGATCGCCTGATGAATTTGAGGAGAAAAATCGCACAGGACCGTTTAAAAGGCATCTCCTGTCCACAATTGAAAAGAGACGCAACCGTTAGCAATGATCAGCAATTTTGTACTACTATCATTGATTTATTTTTTTCTTTTTGTAATAAAAAAATGCATTACAACAACGATCGTTTGATACAAAGAATACAAAAGAAGGTCGACGGACTCGAATGCAACGAATGAATTCATAAGTCTAAGTTATATCGCGTAATTCATTCATGCCTGACGAACGTAAAGGATTCGCTGTCGCACCGTTGTTCAGTATTTATTTTATACAATATAAAAAAAAAAAAAAGTGAAAAAAAGAAAGAAAGAAAATAGAAAAAATTCGTATAAAAGAAAGACGACACAATGCGAAAGTCTCACGTCACGTATGCATGCGAGGGATGACTACGTATACGTTATATATAAATATTTACGCATCTTTACGTTATTAAAGTAGTGACTTTGA
The DNA here is from genome assembly GCA_022817065.1 of Probaryconus sp. ZL-2020. Lineage (NCBI taxonomy): Eukaryota > Metazoa > Arthropoda > Insecta > Hymenoptera > Scelionidae > Probaryconus > Probaryconus sp. ZL-2020. The sequence goes on along the minus strand of JABFQA010001128.1, from coordinate 12,367 downwards.
AATTATTGCAAAGTTATTTTTCACTTGCTCTTGCCCGTTCAATTCTCCACGCCAGACTGTAGTCGCTCTTGACTCCTATTAAATAAAACAACACCGATTCCTTTCTTTGCGAAGAAGTACGTGTGTACGTGTGAGCAACACTTTTAGTTTCATTTTTTTTCTTTTTTTTTTTTTTTTGCTTTTAATCAACATACAAAGTATGTCACTTGGCATGCGATTACTTGCGCCGTTTGTTGTACTATTTCCTACTATATTAACTTTTTGTGTTCGCGCTGCGTTTAGTGTTGAGAGAGTTCAGAGTCGACGAGGCAGAGGGTTACTTTCGAACGTAAGGGTGGTTGCTTAATTATCTTTGGTATCTTTTATTTTTTTTTTCTCTTTACTTTGAGTTTCTGTTCGTTTCGCACCACTACCGCACGAGCACTGTAATGTCGTTACACGTTGGCATCGTCGTGGCAGCGGTCGTTTAGTTTGCGAAGGAAAGAGCGCTTACGAACGAGGATTATTACTCTTCTTCTTCGCTTTCTCCCTCGCCACCGTACATGTCGGCCAACTTATCGAATCTTGGGCCCCAGGCTCCTAAGTATTCGTATTCGTGCTGCTCGTCATCTGTACCTAAAAACAATGTCAATTTCTTATCGTTAATACAGTGATTGTATAATTAATCCTTTAATTCTAATCCTCTAAAAAACATTCCAAGAAGAACTTTATTTCTTGTAAGGATGTTAATTTTGAAATTTACCAGATGCTAAAGATGATAGAGAGCCGGCTGTACTTCCACCACCTTCGTAGGCATAATTTCGTAGGTCGTCAAAGGGAGGTGCATTAGGGTCGCTGTCGGCTCTCTTTTTATGATCTTCTATGAAGATTCCTACGTTTGGCTCAGGACCTAATGGATCTATAAATTTCAAGGTGACATTAATTGCATCGGACGTTCATCGAAAATCATATATAATTGTATGCATCCCCACTTACAGGCAATTTTACATGTTGGCAACTTCCCTCCCATTTCTGGAATTGGTCCACCAATGGGTATTTGCAGGGGCGTAATATCGAACGCTGTCATATCGTCTTCTCCGCCACCCTCGTCGTCATAATTAATTATATTTTCCCTAACGTCATCATCCGGACCAGGATACTTGATGTGCGATTCCCTTCTCCTGTTATAGATGACGAAAACTAGTACCAGAACTGCAATAGAAAGTATACTTACTTTAGGACATTGTTTCAACGTGACATTTTTATATCACCAAACCAAATGGATAACTGAAATTATAATGTGACACCTGCTTTATGAAAACACATACACGTGATCCAACGAATTTTCGTTTTGATGACAGCCATTATTAATTTAAATGATTTCGTAGCTCATCATTAATGCGGTTTACATTATATTACATTTGAAGCATTTATGATCAAATGGCGTTCGAAATTTACGTTTATATATATTTGATACTTTCAGTGCTTTTGAAGGCAAAATTTTGATTGATGATTTTCAGGAATGTTTTCATGCGGTTATAAAGTATGTTTATAAATTATTTCAATGTATAACGATGAAAAGTAAAGTTTTTCCATAAAAAGGAAATGTTTAGATGGTTTAGAACCACATGAATGTGAATGTAAAAGTCGCGACTGTCGTTGTTTCGTTATGATCGTCGTAAATCATAAAATGATAAGGCGACTTAACGTGTTAGGTGCAATGGGATGCACTACTAAGACGTTGTCAAAATGTTGGCGGTGAATGGTTAGAGGCGTGCCCGATTGATTAGCTCAGAACACTTAGTTTCATTGAACTCACGACTGCGTTAAGGGACGTGGTTTTTTAATAATTGCGGTTGGTAATCGAGCGTTTTTTTTTTTTTAGTCCATTTCTCAGGTCTCTTCTGCGCTTTGATAGAGTGTCATTAGAAAATTGTGATTTATTTACAAATTATTTGTCCGTTCAGACGAAAGTGGGTGCATTGTCATCGTACCTGCTTCTACGCTTCCAGATTAGATACACTGTTGAGTTATGTTTTTCAACAAATTAATTACTCATTCATTTTCATCCAAATAAGTTATTCGTTGGAATGTTCAAATGTCTACCTTACTGACATTGTATGGCCAGTATGCATTTTCATTGTTCGGATTTAACGGTAGTATTTATTTAGGGCAATTATTTGGACTTACCGAGAATAATTAAAAGGCAAACCAATATAGCTGCTAGTGCGCCCATGCTAAGCTTAAGTGTTTGCCCTTCCTGGACCAATTCGCAATTTTCTCCCCAGAATCCGTCCGGACAAATACATCTGTATCGGAGTCGTGGATCTTGGTTTATGCATCTGCCACCGTTCAGACAAGGGAAATCTATGCACTCGTTTTTGTCCATGCACCCTTTGTTGTCCTGCGATGGAACTCTTCCTTCACCGCATCTGGATAATTCATAACATATTTAATGATATCACATCATCATCATCATTACTTTAATTGTAACCATATATCGAAATACTTACGTGCAGTCATATTCGTTCCACAGATCTATGCACTCGAAAGGATCGGGACAAATAACGTTCACACAAGGCTTATTCGATGGACAATCTCTTTCCAAATTTCTAGCCATCGTGGCTTGGCCCCATTGAGTGCCGTTCATTGCTGGCGGCAGAGGTAGATGTTTGCCTTCTAATCTAATGTCATCGATGCAACCTACATTTCACAATGATAAAAATATTTTTTTTGAATTATTAAAGTACAAAGTGGTTGAAATTGTTATTAAAAGGTTTTTACGAACCTTTCTGGTAATCCGCATAAACTTCAAAAGTACGAACACCAGTGTACTCAGCTTTGCCACCGGCGTAAACCCCTTCCTGTTTGTCTACCATCAGCCACTGATGGCCCTCGAAGGAGAAGGTCTCGTTGAATCTTCTCCCTTCTCCTCCATCGAGTTCAAGGGTCGCCGCAGAACCGTATCTGGAAACTCGGACGATGTGCCATTGGCCATCGTCTACGGCAACCGCTGACAACCAGATGTCCCTTTCTTCGGTTCTTAAACTGTTGAGATTGTATCTGAAGTGCAACCTGTTATCCTTGATCTGCAATCAAAAGAAATGAAACAAAGTCACACATCCGTGTAATGAACAAATTGTATAAAAATTTTCAACAGAAGCTTACCTCCAAAATTGCATACTCGCGATTATGCTGATCACTGACACGAAACAATTCTCCGTGGATTTCCCTGGTTCTGAATCTCAATTGGATCTGCGTTGAATATTTATCCGGATCAAAGGACAATGCATACTTTACGTAACTCTGCGGTTTGAAGGTGGTGGGGATCGTTTTGGTCATGCAACCAGGTCCAGTCCAACCGGGATTGCACTGGCAACGAGCCTCGGCGAAGCTACCGACACAGGTACCGTGTTCCCAACAGCGGAAAGTAGACTCCTGATTGTTGCAAATCTCCTCTGTCTGGGGACAACCGGCAACGCTGTTCCTAGAGAGACCCGGATGGGCCAGGTCGTATAGTTTGCTGTTATGGAAGAGATTCTTTATGCAACCGTCGAAGCCTTTGCCTATCGGCATGTACTTCCACTTGTATTGATCCGGTTCAAATTGCTCGACGTACAAACCACCTATTTGTAAAGGTGCATTGACATTGAGGTACTCGTTGAATGGCGGAACAACTCCTGTCGCTTGGCAACTGGAATCGTCGATATTCGGCGGTGATCCATCGTCTGTCTCCAATATGATGGAAGTCTTGCAATAATCGACGATCAATTTCACTATCTGTAATAGTATGGAAATTAGAAAAAAGGAACGTTAAAAAAATTATATAAAAAAAAAAAAAAAAAAATAGTAGATTCGAACGAACCTCGGTATTCCAGAATATATCCAATCTGTGCCACTCGCCGTCGTCAAGGGTTTTCCGTGGTTTTTCGACTTTCAGTTCTAATGTACCTGAGCCAAAATCGATGAGGACTCTCGGCTTCCCTTGCGCCAATTCCACGGAAATGAAGTCTGTTGGCAAAGAAACGAGTGAGCTATTTTGTTGCATGTTGGAAACAGAGTGAAGAGAGAGAGTTTTCTGATACATACCTGATACCATTGTTTCCTCGAGTTCCGGTGGAACAATTGGCCCGTTGTACAACAGCAGACCATCAGGTTTTCTGGTTATGAATTCGAAACTTAAGTGACTGTTATCGCACATTTCTAATGCCGGATACCATGCCCAACCGTTCCCTCTGAACCTTCTAGCCGTTTGCTGACATCTTGGCCCATTGTAACCAGATGGACATTGGCACCTGAAAAAAAAAAAAAAAAAAAGAAAATTACATTTTGACAAAAATACTTATATTAATGTATACTTAAAACAATTACTGTTCATTGACGTTTGCTCGTTTTTCATTTCACAGCAAAACTTACGAAAGACCGAATCGTCCCTCGATGCACCTTCCTCCGTTGTAACACGGACTGTTTCTACATGATTCGCTCTTGCTAAAGTTTCTTGCGCCGCAAGTGCATTCGGCAATAACGTCCACCCGAACTCCCACGAGAGCAGTTTTATTAGCATTAACCATGTAGGGCACGTTACTGATATCTAATGTGTTTGTGCAGCTTCCCTCGCACATCTCGTTTTCATACAAACATTCGTCGATCCCCACCATCGTTATGTTAATGCCAACGTCTTTTTCAATCTGCAAAATATTATTGCTTATACTTTCACGGTTCATAATCAGTATAATGTTAAAAAAACAAAAAAAAAAAAAAATTATACTATTGTACGTACGTCTTCTCGATGCATCAGCACGATTCCATTAAGTCTGACTGGTTTGTAATACGGCGATCCGTGGGCAGCGAATCTGATATCAGTTAACGGGGGATGTTTGCGCCGGAGTTGTACGCTGAAAACATCCACGTTTTCTCTCTCAATACCTAACAGTTTTGCCAGTTTGTCACGGAACAAGTCAGCCTTACTTCGCGATAACTGCTGCGTCTGAAAATAACGTAATATCGATTTAGAAACAGTTTTTCAAATGAATCCAATGATCTTGAATTTTTCAATCGTCTTATGAAATAGGAATGTAACATAAATTCAGAAACACTTGGACGAAAACAAATTGTAAGGCAACAGTTAATTGGCTATTCAATCTGAGTGCAATTCTAATCAAGCAATGCAAATTCTAACTAAAGCTTTATTCAGACGATGATGTTGTTGTTGCTTGGATAACTTGCAACGTCTGAATACGGTCTCAGTTAAGGCAAGCATAAGTTGCACAATCGAATTACTCAGAACCTTGTCAGCGCTTCGCACTTGAAACTTTGTTAACGCTCTGTTAGCTGGCCTATTAATATTCCTCCCCTGATTAAGATAATATGATTTTATGCTAGCAATTACAGTCTGTTGATAAATTGTCTTATTAATGAACGTTTGCTTTAGAAATTTTTCTTATTAAACATTACTGCGATAATAAATATAGATAGGAATAACACAATCACTTTTGGAAGAACGTAAAACCTCTTTTGTTACACCATAAACAGTTTCGTTGAAAAATTTGATAAATTATTTCATCATTTTCTAATTATAATTTAAATTACAGTTTGATAACAGATAACAGATTTACAATTATTTATAGTCGTGGATTTGGCGAAACATTTGTGAGCGATTGAATGACTCACCTTGTAATTCCATACTCGTATGAAATCCTCATCCGTAATACCGGAAACTCGTAGCGAACCGGAATTGAGAACGGCATCGTGAGGAATGGTTTTGACGGTAACCGTGACATTTGCCGGAACGTCAGTTTGTGTGTGCTTCCGGTCGTAAACCTTGAATTTCAAATGGTACCTGCCGTCGTGCGTGCCGGATTTCATGGTGATCATTCCCGTCTCCTCGTGGAGCTTAAATCGGTCGTGATCCGCGCCGTCCCAATAAAACTTTTTATCGGGCAAATCCCAGTCGTCTAAGTCGTAAACGTAAACTCGACCGATTTCCGTGTCTGGCGATTGACCCTGCAATTTATATAACACATTTGGTGTTACCACACGTTAAATATATCACGTCATTTATTTCATTGAAACATTTAAATTTTTTAATACGAACTGCATAATTGTAGACGAAAATCTCCTTTGAGCCAGGTTGCATTTTGTTATCATTCATATCTCCAATGATCACAGTCAATGTACTTGTACCAATCATAACAGGTGTTCCTGAATCCTTCATTACAATAGGAATCAAATATTCCTTCTGTTGCTCTCTGTCAAACGATCTTAAGGAAGACACGATTGCCATACCATCGCCATTGGCACCCTCTGAAATATTAAAGATACAATCATTTAAGTTTTTTTTTTTTTTTTTTTAAGAATAATGGTTGGATAAATATCAATAACACTTTTTCCCCATTTGTCAAAATCAATGTTTTTATTTGTTCAATATATTAAACATCTTTTATTCGTATTCCAGTTTCATTTATTCAGTTATTAAATGAATCGATAAAAATATTATGAGAGATGTGGACTTACTGTTATCACTTTCAACTGCAAAACTTGCTCGAATCACATCGTCAGCATTTGGATCCATTCTGAACGTGAACGGTGGGCCGTTGGTCTTTGATCTATCGTCGTCATCGGTTGCCAAAATTTCAACGACCTTAGTCGGTGGGGCGTATTCTGGTAAAACTGGTCTATAATCTTTCAAAAACGTTGGCGCATTATCGTTGATATCTTGCACAATGACAGTCAGGGTTGCAGTGGCAGTTTTCGGTGGACTTCCATCGTCGATTGCCAAAATTTTTACCTGCTCAACAATGTTTTATGTATATAATCAACATTCGTATTATTAGTGTTTTAAAATATACATCTGTGATTGAGTGAGGTTTTGACAAACCTGATGACGAGGAGTTTCCTCGCGATCGAGGCTCCTTTGAATGGACACTGTTCCGGTTTCGTTGATAAAGAACTGCCTCTTCCTGTCTGAAGCACGATCGATTGAGTACGATACTTTGCTCTTTCCACCTTGGTCTGGATCCGTCGCTTTGAACGTTTCCAAGTCCGTACCAACCGCAGCATTCTCCGGAACAGTAGACTCTATATTTGCCTTCTCAAACTGCGGCTTATTGTCATTGATATCTCTTAGTTTAACGACAACCCAGGAATAAGCAACGTGATATTTATCATTGTCGTTATCTTCACCCTTGTAACATAAGAAAGCAATTTCATTTATAAAAATATTCTTCTTATGCATGAAAATATTGTTCTCGTTTAACACTCATTATATATAACAATCACCTTATCGTTCACTTGTATTCTAAATCTAAATCCATTGCTTTGCAAAGTGTCTTCGTAATCGAGCTGCTGAACAATTTTCAATGAACCAGTTCCATCATTGTTTCGAACCATCGTGAACTTATCTGCGCCGTATCCGCTGTTATCAATCACCTGAAGAATTGATTTTCATTTATTCGTAAACTTGTCAACGGATCAATATATTTACTTCAATATATTTGAAAGAAATTAAATATTTTATTATTGTTGTCTGAAAATGATGAAGTGAAGAATCAATATACCTTGTATTGGAATTTGTTTGTTTCATCCTCGTCATGAACCGTAACCGTGAGAATGGGCATGTCCGGCAAATCTGGACCATCGGTCTCGTCCACTTCGGTTTGCCATTCTTCTTTCGTAAATTGCGGAGGCATGTCGTTTATATCTTTGACTCTTATCGAAGCAGTGCCAGTTCCTACAAACATTATTTATAAATTATCTGACGCGTTTGATATATTAGTTTCATGCAAGCCTTTCAAACCATTCATCCTCTGATGCATCGACTTTTATCCAAGTCGATGACCATTACATTACGCGACGTACACATTTTTTTTTTTTGTTCAAATAATTTATTCGCATAAAAATAATCATCTATTATTCAACATCAGTCGAGCTGTGTACCTTTTCTCGATTGATTTGCCGAATCAATATGATAACGAAATTGTACCTTTCAATCCTCCGCCGTCCGCCGCGACAATTTGTATGGAATAATCCGGCGTCCTTTCCCGATCCAAGCAACAGACGGCCGTTTTAATGACCCCAGTGTCGGGCTCGATCTCGAAAATTTGCATACCGTTGCCTTCCTCGATGACGTTCTTCTCGATCGAGTATACCAATTTCGCATTTGTCCCCTCGTTTGGATCGTCATAATCGATTGCAGTCATTGTCATAACAACCATACCTAATGAGTAATTGAATCGGTATGAAAATTGCGAGTCTATTCCATTTGCAAATGGGATCATTGATTTGTAAACTCGACATTGATTGCTTTCGGTACCTGCTGTGCCATTCTCGGTTACGTTTCCAGAGTAAACGCCTTGTGGAAACATCGGTGCGTTATCGTTAATGTCTTTGAGGTTCACTTGAACATCAGCGTAGCCGACCAAACCTTCGCCACCCTCGTCCTGCGCGAAAACAGTGAACCTCCATTGGGGCCTACCTGTAGGTTGATCCCTGTCTAGCGGCTAAAGAGAAAACAATCGATTACCGGTTATTGCATTTGCGATGTTCAGCTTGTTAATTATTACGGAAGATTTAATGCCGTATCGATTAGTGTTAGATTTTGAAGGATTTAGGATATGAAACTCACGAGAATTAGTGGGCTTTGAATGAAAACATTTATTTCGGATATAAACTGATACCAGAATTATAATTACTATAATAATCGTTTTGCTGAATACAGTTAAATCGATCGAGTAAATTGTTCAAAAAATAACAATGACATTAAAGTGCGGGTACGATGAATTTATTTGCGTTTTAAGCTTTAACTTGTAAATTGATGTTTTTTTTTTTTTTTTTCGTTAAATACAAGCTTTAAAGCGTGCTACAAAGTTTTGCAATCACGGCGGTAGTGAATAAATTTGTTTTTCATCTCCGGAATCATATCCGTTTACAGAGAATAATTCCGAAACTGAAAGGAAATGAGGGATTTTATGTAGTTGAGTTTTATTATCTTTCGGGCAATATAAATATTTCCCTGGAACTATCAAAACAGATAAATGGTTTTATATATGATTGACTTGATTTTCCATAATTTCAATTCCGAACGAATGTCTTTTGAATTCTTTATTTTACTTTTCTTTCTTTTTTTTTTTCATAGAATATATTTATTTTTAGATTGCAGAAAACTTATCGAAAGGATTGAACATAATAAGTCACTTTTATTAGAAAGCTTAATCGATTGTAAAGGAGAGTATTATTTTGAAGCAAGTACTCGTGCAAAGGAATTACATGATATCAATGTCTCTAAAAATGTCTCATATTTTTCATGAACATCATAGGAAAATTGATATCATATATATCAAGTATCTGCCTCGTGTCGATGCATAATATTATGTGTGTATTATTTTTATCTCCGCAAGCTTTGACTGTTTGAAAAGACGGTAGATTTTTCATTTGTAGCCATTATTCTCTTATGAATTATGTATCAGTGGAATATCAGTGGAATTGTTTTTTAAACAAAACAAAATTTAACGCATTTTAAAACGAACAGCAGAAGCTTTATGCATAAAATATATATATATAAATTTTTTTGTCTATATAAATTCTCACCGCTGAAAAATTACTTTTGCCATAAAAGTATTATATTTCGAACGAACCTTGAGTACAAAAATTTCGCCATTAGTACGATTTATGTCGAATTTGCTGTTGGCGGAATTTTCTGGGTCAATACCCTGGCCAGTGAGGAAGTAGACGATGTTCTGGGGCCTGTCCTTATCGCCGTCCATGGCGTTGACCTTCAAATTAAGAATTAATTGAGAACTGCAATTAGAGCCGAACGTACGTCAGTTAAACGTTCTATAGTTGATGATACCTTGAGAACGCGCTTCGGCAGATTCCTGTCATCTTCCTCGGTGATTTGTGTTCTGTAAGTGGGTCGTTCGAATTGCGGAGGATTATCGTTAACGTCTTTCACATGGATTACTACTGTCGTGTAGTTTTCCTTCAAGTTGTCTGAGGCTGTCAACTTCAGCTCGTACTAAAGGCAGTTTTTCGTATTAAATTATATTCCGGTGCTCGTAATAAAAAGATTTGGTACAGTTTATTGTTACATTTATTTCTAAAGCGCGTGACGTTAAAGGAAAAATTATTATTTTGTTAAAATGTACTATTTTTTTTTTCAACGAAAAATGGAGTAATAACATTTTTCGCGAACAAGCCATATGGATTTTTATATGGCTTTATGGTCTTTTAGAAAAATTTAATTCGCGTGTGCTTTACAAAGAACTTTGTAAATTTCCCTCGGCATTTTTCGAGGTCGCGTGTGACGCGTATGAAATTCTTCGAATGTCTAAAATCCCAGGGATTATTTACCCTTTTCCTCGTTTCGTAGTCCAAAGCGCCAGCAACGTAAATGGCCCCTGTCATATTCTTCACAGCAAATGCTCCTCCTATGTTACCGCTCGTAATCTCGTATCGAATACGCGAGGCTGAAAAAGAGGATGAATATGATGAAGATTCATCAGATCAATGCTCTGTACAATCAAATAAAATTCAAAAGAATATTATTGTGTAGTAAAGTCAATTCAAAAGTAATACAGTTCAGCACTGAAATTTGTATGTTTCAAGTTCTAAGGATAAAGAGGAAATTGATATTTACACTCATCGTGATCTTTGGCGGTGACAGTGAGCACAGTATGCTGAATGTCTTCATTTTCGTCTACCTCTGCTTCGTAGAGATCTTTGTCGAAATATGGTGGATTGTCGTTTTTGTCAGCGATGCCAATACGAATGAATTTGGTTACTGTAATCATAATTATACAAAACGTTATTAGCAGTGTCCTAAAAATTATCCAAGAGTCCATTAAATTGATTAATAATTATCTTATAAAAATGTACTAGACTATCAGCTAAATAGTCCGTGAGACTTTTCTTGATGCAAATTGAGATCTGATGTGTATCCTCCTCTAATCATATAATTCTAATAGGGTCGGATTATTTCATTATCAAGAGCAGATTAAGAAACTCCAGAAAATCTAATTAAAGTGATGTTAAAATCGTCTGGGTAGGTGATAGAAATTACGCATGTATACATTTAACGTTTATTCTGGTCGAGAGAGAACCAAAGGAATTTTGACCTAGGTCTGGAACATTATAGTTACGTGTATTGTTATGATAGTTGGGGCTATTGTTATAATTCCATTTCAACAGGTATGCCATTTTAAAGTGATCATCAGACTTCTTAATGGTTTATCATCACATTTTATAGGATTATTATTTAAATAGATACTTTATAATAATAGATAAGTGGTTAAATTGTGTCGTCGCTTTTGTGGTTCTTCTGAACCACTTTGAAGGATCCATAAAATATCATCTTTATTACCAATTTACTTGGGCATTAATGGCTGTTTCAAGAATTAAAATGTAATTTGATGTCATTCGAACGGCCATAAATAATATTTTCTTTCAATCTGTTCATTTCAAGCAATCTTTTTCTCATTTATGGAAAAGGCAACCGAAACTATAGTTAAGACTGTATTCGAATTAGTTTTGATTGAATTTCTGTTAGTGAACGGTAATCAAAACAAGCCATTACAATTCAGTTTCAAGTACCTATCGTTCTGTCGAACTATGGAAAATTGGTCAACCGTAATTTTCATGTAACTCGTGCATCATACATCGGGAGTGTTATTCCAAAGTTGTTTTCAACGTAGGGCCATGGGTTGCGTTATGGCAGTTCGTGGTCGCAATAATTATATGTACGTCGGTATGCGCCGAAGAAGCACGGGGCCAAATACATGTTACTGGAACACGGGGTAAGAAATCGATGAAGCCCAACACGCCCGTATCCCGTCCCACGACTTGTGTCGTCCCATTTCGCCCCGGCCCACCCCTCCTACCATGGCCTTTTCCCTTCACGTTGCGTTTTCCAGAGGTGCGCAGTGCATTTTGCTCCTTAGTCACGCCCTGCCAAATTCAGAGGCGATTCTTTCCGCTATTTGTCGACGTCTCACTTTGCATTCAATATTTCGAATAGCTCCCTAGGAGTACTCATGGATCATTTAGGAAGGCTGTTCACCAGCGAATCAATAAATACTCACTGCTCCTTCCAGCTAATATATTTTTTTTTTTTATTTACTTATGCTTTTAGAGAAAAATATTCACGATCGACCCTCGATGTTTATTGCTGAAAGGAACTTAATTGGTTTTTAAAACATTTTATCGCCGTTTCAAAATTGTCTTTATTTCTTTGGAAAATATGAATGAAGCAATTTTTATTAGGTAGCAAATGTTGTAATGATTCTTTATGTAATGATACATTTACGATGATCAGTGATAAATCGTGTTTCTGCAATTTTACATTTCTTATGTTCATACATTCGTGATGTGGGAATTTTTTTTTTTTTTTTTTATG
>JABFQA010001127.1:0-15021 GCA_022817065.1 Probaryconus sp. ZL-2020 | reverse complement strand
AGTTCACCTACAATTTATTCTGGATTAAGTGAACTTTTATAACTTTCAATTTTGTGTCAAAAGAGAGACAAAAGTATCTGAAAATACGGAGAGAGAGAGAGTGCCTAGCACTTACCGCGTTTCTGCGCCACGTGTTCCTCCAGGAGAGTATCATACCGAATTTTGAGATTCTCCATCTCCTGGAGGAACAAACTAAAGTGCTCCATCGCACAAAAAAAAACAACAAACAAAAAGTGTCGCCCACTCAGGCCTCGCACACACTCTAGATTTAGTTTTATTTTTTTTTCTTTTTTTTCTTTAAACAAAACTATCACCAACTGACGTGTTTCACCCACCAGAGACGACCACCAGAGACTTACGTCGGCGGCAACCGGCTGATCGGCGCCCCCGGCGCACGCCACACGTTGTTCCAAAAGTGAGCGGACGACTTTGTGCGGCCAAATCTTGTGCGTGCATTCGCCACGTCACATAATTAATACTAATAACTTTAACATATTAACATAAAATGTAAGTTTCGTTCAGTCCGCGCTGAACGAAACTTAAGTGAGAAGGAAGACGGGCGAGAAAGAGACGCTCGATCTCCCTACGAAGTCTACCGAAGCGTGCTCTCACCGATACGCCCGTGGAGCATAATTGTGTGAGTGTGCGCGCGTCCGCTATGGTGCACGTTCGGCAGTGCTCGGCGCGCCGAGCATCGCCGAACGCGCACCCTCACGTACACACTCGATGAGTGGGTGCGTGACCATCTGGCAGGACTGGCTAAAGCCCCAGTGTTGCCAACCTGTTCGGTTGGGGATTCCCCCTTTTCCGTGGCCTGTGCGGCCGGGGTTCAGTGCTCGGAACTTCGTATAGCTGTCTTTGTCGGTCCTCGTTCGGCAGTGTTCGGAGTGCACCTAACTACTGCAGCCGAAAACTGCCGAACGAGGACGACAGGGACCACGCTATACGAAGTTCCGAGCACTGTCGGGTTCTCCTCCGTCTATTCGACGGGGGGATCAACCTTCGCAGTTGATCGAATTGCCGACTGCTCAGCGGCAATGCTGGAAAAATGGGAAGGAGAGGGAATTCGGGTAGGTGAAGGAACTTACGTTACTGCTCACTGGTAGCTGGCTGGGCTCCTGTCGGTCTGGCGGTCGAGAGAAGACTGAAGATTCGGCTCCGCGCGACGCCTTATATAGACGCTCGCGCCATCTGACAACGTGTGTGAGAGCAGAAAAGCGATAACCTCTCACTCACGCGTCGCCGCTGTGTCTCGGCGCAGCACTTTCCGCCGCGCTACGTCATCCCGTGACGTAGTAACATGGCCGCGCCAATGTATCTTGACAGGTCGAGCGTTTCAACTTTGAAGAACAGCAGGAAGGAGATTGTCATTTTAATAGTATGTAATAATTATTAAAAAAATATTGAGATATAAAGTTAAATATATTTTTGATTTTATAAGTAAAAATTAGTATTAAATATTAAGGGGTAACGCCACTCTAGAAGACAAAAAAAAGCTCAGTTTTGAAATTTATTTAAACAAAAACAAAACATGTTAATTAGAAAAGGGTTTTATACTTTTATTGTATTGTAATGTTTTTTTTTTTGGGTTGCTACTTTTCTCAAATTAATTTACGTCTGATGTCAACTAGGTTGTAGAGAATAAAACTCTAAACGCACATTATTTGACTATAATTTTGTCTTTTATTTATCAGATGAAAAAGTGGGTTTACTCGACATTAATAGTCTGATTTTTGGTCGTTTCTTTTGATTTGCCAGTCACTAGTAATCCAGTCACTGTGCAGTATTTTGTTTGAGTTTGTTATAATTTATGTATATGTTTATGACAATTAGAATTAGAGCTCGTCGCGATTGACTTTACAAAATTCAAAATTTGAATTCAGATTTTGAATGTTCGATTTTTTTCTTTAAAGATAAATAAAATTTCAGAATTTAACAATAATTAATAATTTAGCTGGATATTTTGTTGGTTTTCTAATAAGAGCCTTTGTCTAAGTTTTTAACAACGCTTACAAAAAATTTGCAATTTATTACGATGGACGTGTCGCATTGGCGTCCACACAAAAGAATTACGAATTCAAACGAATATAAACAATTTGTTTATATAATTTTTCTTTTTGGTGCAGACTGGTGATCCAGCCTTGCAACCAGTTTTGGCAGGTTTGCCTATTTACATATAAATTGTGTAGTTTACAATTTGTTACTTGAATGCAACCACAGGTGCGTCTGAGCACGCATGAAGTCAATTAGAGGTCCGTCTCGCGAAATAACGTTACTGTGCACGTATTTGCCCACGAACGTGTTGCAGACGTTGTGAAGACGTTTGGGTGGAAATTCGCAAGTCTGAATTCCAATCGTTTGCAACGTTGTGCAATATGTACCGGAAGCGTAAACCATTGGCCGAGCGATACGCTGAAACGTTCACGACTTGATATAAATAACGCGACAGCTGACTGTCACTTTCCGTTGGGCCAGCCCAACGGAAGAAAAAAAAAAAGACGGGTGGTACCCCTGCCTCAATTCTAACGGTGTACCAACCCGCTGTTAGTAACCAAAAGCGCGCCATAGGTGGCGAGCGACAAAACCCTCCCACTGGTGGGGCGCTCGCGCTCGCGCTCATATAGGCGAGCTCGAGCACGATAGACCATTCAGTTCCTGAAAGGGAATTACCTCCTGAGAGGAAAAGACGCTTAGGCTCTCTATACCGGAGACATTTTTGGACTGAAAGTAAGTGTTCTCGTTTCTCTCTACCCTTCCCTCATTCCATCCTTTGTCCGTCACGTCACTGAAAGGTGACGTTCATACACCTGTGGCACTGTCTAGTTCCTGCATAGGGAACTACAGGGCCACTTAGGAACCTTCGATTCCTGAAAGGGAACGACGGTGGGGGGGAGGTGCACGACCTTGGAGCAACGAGGGTGCATCCTCATTGGTGAAGAGGATATCTCTCTCTGTCTAGCACAACGGGAAGGAAAGAGAGGACCATACCATTGAGAGAAGGCCATCTCTCGCAGTCAGAGGCAACGGCATGAAGAGAGAGGGAGACACCCAAACGGGGAAATATTTAGTTCTTTTCTTTTCATTTTTCTCTGACTTTGCGTATCATAAAGCAGAGACCAAATTTATTTCAAAAGATTCATTTCTTGTAATTTCTTTAATTTCGGGGTTTGATAAAGCAGAGACCCGTGTTATAAAACAGTAGAATTTTCTTTTTATTTTTCTCTGACTTTGCGTATGATAAAGCAGAGACCAAATTTATTTCAAAAGATTCATTTCTTGTAATTCCTTTAATTTCGAGGGCCGATAAGGCAGAGACCTACGCTATCAAATCGTAGGATTATATTTTTTTTTGTAACTTCTTTGAATTTAGGCTCCAGCAGAATTAATTCTATTTTTCGTTTCTTTGACTTCGGGTCGATAAAAAAGGGATTCCATCAAGCAGGCCTCATTCTGATAAGAGTAGGACCGAGCTTGATTTTTCCATTCTTTGAATCTAAAAAAGAAAAAAAAAAAAGCAAGATAAAGCAATAGGATGAAAATCTCAGCATTACAGGAGAGAGCACGGGCACAACGAGATGGTGGACCCATCTGTTAACCAACAACGCTACGGAGCCGTCTTTGACAACTTCGGGGACCACTATATCCTCCACGTCGAGAGGAGGAGAATCTTTCGAGTCGAGATCGCGAGACTGAACGCGTCGAGCTACATTCGCTCAAACCTGAGAAATAGACTCTACGCGAGCCCGTTACCGACGTACACGCCGGACGACTTTGGACACCGTTACGTGTTTCCATAAAAATAAACGAAATCTTGAGTTCAATTACTTTTTTTATTCAATTTCTCCTTTTTTAGTTACGCGTTTCCGTGAAAAACGCAGTCTTAAGTTCAATTTCTTTTCTTTCATTTAACCGCCACTTTGGCCCAATACTTTCCTTTTTTTTTGATCAACGCCAATTTTCTTTTTCTTTACGAGTCAGGATGGAGGCTCGGTTTTTTTTTGTGAAATGAGCCGAAGCTACGATCTTGAGCGAACTAACTATTCATCTTTTTGGATCCTTAATTCGCGCAAGTGACAAGCAGGTGAAATTTTCTCCTCATTATAGGAGAAGTGTGTAGTGCCGAGCACTTAAAAGTCAACCATTCACAAAAAAAAAAACAATTTTTCTTTTTTTTTAATTTTTATCCGCGAAATCATTTCCTTATCGACTAATGACACATCGCGAGATACCTTTGCTCCGGAACATTCGTACGAAATTGAAACTCTCGTATTTCACATGAATTTATTCTTTATTCACTCGACTTATTTTTGAAATTCGATAGATGAGATATTCGAACTTTTCAAATGGCGCCCGAACAGGGACTCGAAGTTCATCAAAGACTCAGTTACGCGTTTTCTTTTCTTTGAATAGAACGAGTTAAGAGTACTCGTCCACCTACAACACAATCATAAATTACTCTTTTGCCTTCTTTAAGGGGCAAAGTTTCCCCACTTCAAGTTCTCCTTGATATAGTAGAAGGAATCAAAAAAATGCCCAAAAAAGGGATGTCGGGCATCGGAAAGAAAGGGGAAAGGAAAGGTGAGGAGGAGGCGATGCAATTTCTGACACTGCCACCCCCACCGCCAACCGTCACCCGCTCATTGGGGGACATAGTAAGCGCCCAAATGCTGCAAGAAGGAAAAAAGCTCTTGAAGACAGTATCAACGGGCAACCTCCCAGAAATTCCCCAGGCGAGGGTCACGAGGAGCAAGGCAATGACGGGGAACTATGGCAAAGAGGAAGCGGCCAGCGAGAGGCCAAGCCGCGGCCGAAAACCGGCCAACATCGCCATAGATTTTGGCGAGTACGATAAAGCCGCTGAGTTGACAGATCAACGACTCGCCCAAGTATTAACAAAATTGAAAGAAACCATCGAGACTACGAACTCTCTGAGCAACCGTATGGAGAGGTACGAGGAAGATCTCAACGAGATGGAGAACTCTCTGGAAAGGAAGTTGGACGAAGCCAGAGAGGAGTTGTCGGAAGGAATGCGGCAAAACAATGTCGGGATCCTAAGCAGAATAAACAAGCTGGACAGCAGTGTGGCCAACACTGCGGGAATGGTGGAATCCCTGATTAGCAGCCAAGAACAAGTGAATAACACAATCAGAGACCTCCAAGCCACACGGCCCAGTGGTGGGGGAAGCCCCTTCATGCCAAAGCATGAGATGCCAACGTTTGACGGCAGTAACAAGAAGCCCGTCAAATTCTTACAAGAGTTGGAAAATTTTAAGGAAGCCATTAACCCAAATACCCGTCAGTTAGAATACATAATAAACACATGCCTGAAAGGGACGGCAAACGATTGGTGGCGACTGGTACGCCCATCAATCAACACGTTTGAAGACTTCAGGAACCAATTCCTGAAGAGGTATTGGAACAGGGAGGTCCAGTTTAAAATCAAACAAACCTTGCAGTTTGGCTATTTCTCTCAGAGTGGGAGAATATCACGCGTTGAGTACGCAATAAAACAATATAACGATGCGAAGGACTTGGAGCCTCCATACTCCACAGAAGAAATTATTCGGTGTCTGTCAAAACATTTCACCACGGAGATTCAAACGGCAATACTCGCCAGAGGAATCTCAACCATCGAAGATTTAATATCATTGCTGGAGGCATTTGATCAGGCGGGAACGGTCAATCACCAATCAAACGGACAAAGACCGATACAGGCGAGCAACAATAACCCAAACATGGGAAGCATAAACCGACCCGGCCAAAATCGTGGAGTGAATCAAATGGAAAACCGCCAAGGTCAGAATCCCCAACACTCGCGATGGAACAATCCTCCGCAAAACGGCCCAGCCCAGAGGAGTGGGGGCTGGAACAATAATAGGGCAGCAAATTTTAACGGTAACTTTAGCCGAGCAAACGCTTCACAAGGAAGGGACAACATTCCCCCTCCAACAAGAAACAATAGCGTGAACGCGAACCACGCGAACCGCGTAAATGCAATACGCGCTGTCAGGACTGATATAAGTCCCCCAAGGAGCAACAATCCTTTCCTACAGGACCAGGAAAACTAGACTGTCCTGTGTTGAGTGAAGAAATCATTAAGACGCTAAACGAAATCTGGCATCCACTAAGCACAGGACGCGTCAACCAAATTACGTTTAACAAAACAGAGCCACGAGAAAGCACAGCAGCGAAAAACGTCTGCCCACGAATAAAATGCCAGATAGAAGAAATACCAGCACTAGCCTTGGTAGACACAGGCGCGGAGATTAGCTGCCTATCAGAAGCATTTTTTGAGAGAAACAAGAGTGCACTAAAACAGTGTCCTTCATTACCAGTCGTCGGCCTAACTATAACAGGAGCGACGGGGGGACGGCCAACGAAAATAAAAACACAGATTTTCGCAAAAATCACACTGCAGGAAATAACACAGGAACATACGCTCCTGATAGTTCCCCACTTAGCGGAGGAGATGATAATTGGAGCAGACATGCTCAAAGAGCTAAAGGGAAAAATCGATTTCGAAAAATGCGCGACAACATTCGCGAATCAAAACTATGAAATCGAGATAGTACATGAAGAAGCTATCGACGACAGCATTAAAATCAATGAAATAAAAATACAAACAACGGACTCGGAAGTAATCACAAAGCGCGAAATTGAAGAGAAAACAGAGGAGTTTGAGGAAATTACGCCCGAACAAAAGGCAAGTTTTACAGACTTGATTTGGAAGTATAAAGACATATTTAAAAAGACTCCAGGAAGGATACCAATTTACCAGCATATCTTAGAGGTGAAAGACGATAAACCATTCATCTCGAGAACATATCCAATTCCCCAAAAATATAGAGATGCTGTTTCCAACGAAATAGACAAAATGCTGAATTGGGGAATCATACAACGATCCAAAAGTGCATATATCAATCCTTTGGTACCAGTGATAAAGAAAAGCGGCGATGTAAGACTGTGTTTGGACGCGAGAAAGTTGAATGAAATTTTGGTGGAGGACTTTGAAACCATGGAACCCATGGAAATATTATTTCAAAGGTGCCTCGGAGTTAGGTTCATGTCGAGTTTGGACATGGTTAGTAGTTTTTGGCAGGTGCCACTGCACCCCAACTCATGTAAATACACAGCCTTCTTACATCAGGGCCGCTGCTATGAATTCACGGTGGTACCCTTTGGACTAAAAACGAGCACAGCCGGGTTAGTTCGAGCACTTGATTTCGTGCTCAAGGGGATAGGTGAACACACTCTGCAATTTGTCGATGACATTTTGGAGGTTTCACGAAGTTTCGACGAACACATGGGCCACCTGGAGGAACTCTTCGAGAGACTCTCGAAAAATAACGTAACGCTTAACTTCACCAAATCAAGCTTTTTGAGAAAGGAGGTAAAATTTCTGGGCCATATCTTGACGACTCAAGGCATTAAACCGGACCCAGACAAAATTCGGGCGATAAAAGACTTCCCGAGACCGAGGAACATAAAACAAATGAGAGGATTCTTGGGAACGGTGAATTTCTATACAAAATTCACCAATCGGCACGCACACGAGGCTGTGCCTCTCGTCGAGTTGATCAAGAAAGGTGTGAAATGGGAGTGGACTCCCGAAAGGGAAGAAGCTTTCGAGAAAGTAAAAGGCCTCTTTCTTGAAGAAGTTCTCCTAGCGTACCCGGACCCTAAGGGCCCTTACTGCTTGAGAACAGATGCCAGTGACTACGCCCTCGGCGCAGTCATATCTCAATTAGACGACCAAGGACTCGAACGAGTCGTATCATTCGCCAGCAGAACATTAAAGGGAGCAGAACGAGCATATACCACAACGGAGAAGGAGCTGCTTGCCATTGTGTGGTCCTTGCATAAGTTCAGAACATTCCTGATGGGGTCCAAGATCACCATCCAGACAGACCATAAGGCACTAACCTTTTTAAAGAGCTGCAAACTGCTCAACGCGAGACTAACTCGGTGGGTACTGGCCATCCAGGACTATGACCTGGATGTGCAGTATTGCAAGGGAAGGGATAACCTGGTGGCAGACGTCTTGAGCCGCCAAACCCCAGACACTCCGGTTGACGCTAGAGAAAAAGAGGGGAGAATAGTATTGTACGAACTCGCGAAGAAGCTCTCAAAGGATATGACCAAGAGCCTGAAGGAGCTCGACAAGGAACAGGAAAAGGATGAAATCATCCGCGAGTTGAGAAGCAACCCGGACGAAGGAGGCTACAAATTGATCAATGGCGTATTATGCAAAAATATGCAGGGCTCCTACAGAGCATATATCCCCAAACAAATACTACAGGGACTCATAGACGAGTGCCACGAAGCATATGGACACATTGGAGCCAGGAAGTGCTATGCCCTCCTGAGGGAAGACTTTTACTTCCCAAAATTCGCCAGAGAAATTCGGAAAAGACTGGCGTCATGCGACTCCTGCCAGAGGAACAAGCACCCAAACCAATTCTGCTACGCGGAAATGCAAAATTATAGGCACACGGCGCCTAACCAGACGTTATCCATCGACTTCTATGGACCTCTGCCAACTGCCAAGTTCGGTATGAGGTACTTATTAGTCACGATAGACGCATTTAGTAAGTACGTAAAATTATATCCATTGAAAAAGGCCACAACAAAAGTGACCATAGACAGGATCTTCAAGGACTACATTCCCCGATATGGAAAGCCCAATCAAATACTGAGTGACCAGGGAACGCAGTTCACCGCGAGTGCATGGGCCAATAAGCTGAAAGAAGAAGGGATACAAATGATATTCACATCCGTGAGACACCCTCAGGCGAACATAGTGGAGAGGGTGAACCGAGAGCTGTCCCGATTTTTTAGGACATTCCTAAAGGAGAAGCATTCAGCTTGGCTAACATGGGTACCCATCATTGAGGACTGCATCAATGAGGTGCAACACGACACGACAGGGCTGTGTCCAAAAGAACTGCACCTGGGAATCTCCCCAAAAAGAGCTTGGGAAAAATATTTCAAAATCCCGGAAGACTTGAAAAACCAACCAAACCTGGCTACCAAGCTCGAGCTTGCAAGAAACCGAATCAAAAGGAAGGCGGACAAGAGAACCGAAAGGTTCAACCAAACGCACAAGCTCCATACATTCGAGCTCGGCGAACTCGTATTGGTAAAAGCCTGCAACACCTCAGACAAAATGGAGAAACGAATCGGGAAATTCCTGTCCCTCTACGAAGTACCCTACGAAATAACGAAGGTTGTGGGAAAATCAACTTTCATCCTCACAAATCCCACGTCAGGCAGAGAGAGAGGAATGTTCAACAGCCTGGATTTGCGAAAATAAAACGAAAGAAACTAAACTAAGAAAATCATTTTAGATGGGAAAGAGAAACGCCAGTTACTGGCGCCGACAGGCGCAGAGGAGAGCGGCGAGGGAACCCTTGACGGAGGAGATCCTCCGTCAGCGCCTCCGAGAGAGGAGCCTCCGTAGGAAACAGGAGAAAGAAGATAACACAAGGATCCTGGAAGAGGGAGGCATCGTCCTCCACGCGACCGAAGAGGATCAGGGATTCTCAGAGTAAATATGTATGTGTGAATAACTAACCCCTCATAAAAATGTGAACTAACCTTTGTCTAAGTGGAAGTCCGGAAAGGGCTAAAACTTATCAACCAACACAAAAAAAAAAGGGAAGGAATAACTTTTTCATACTTTTCAGATGACAAGAGTTAAAGGGCCAGCCTTTTTCAGAAAGTTGGAGAGAAGGAGAGCAGAGAGGGAGGCTAGGTTCTCTCCCGAACCAACGCCAGAACCCGAGGTCCCAGGTAGGGACGTCCCGCAGCTGATAAGGGGTAGGATCAGGTATTTTTCCTGGCCACCTCCCCTTATCAGCATGCCGCGAACGCCCGCACGGGAGCCCCGTAGGGACCCCAGGATAAAGGAGGAGACCCCCCGCCGATACCTCCTAATCGCAATGCCACCACCACCTGGCACCTCCGGAATCCTCCCGAGGCAAAAGGAGCGAGGGAACAACCCCGACCCCGCACAAGGACCCTGCAGCTGCATAGCAGCAACGCTGCCGAGGCCCCTTATACCCAACAAATAACATATTCTCCACCCCTCCCTCTCCGGGATAAGGAGAAGGAGAAGAAGGAGAAGATCAGGGACCTCTTCGGGAGCGACTCGGAGGAGGAGAAGGAGAAGGCCATTGAGAGAAAGGCAAGGGACGAGGAGAGAGAAAGGAAGGAGAGGCGAGACGGGGAGATGAAAAGACGGAGAGAGGCAGCATCGGGGAGAGCGCCACCCACCCCCTCTTTCGAAGAGAAATGTCGGGAGTTGGGCCTCGAGCTCTCCGACAGCGAGGAGGAGTGATTTTTTTTTCTTTTTTCACATCTTTTATATTCCCTTTTATTTACTTTTTTCCTTGTATATTTTTTTTTTTCAACAAAGGAGATTTTTTTTTAAATACAAGAATAACTAAATATGGTGAAGTATTTATTTTACTCCCCGCGATGTCACGTTTTTTTTTGTGAGCGACGCACCCACTTTGCCTGAAACTTGGCGCGTAGCTCAGGGGGACGATGAAACGTTCACGACTCTGTATAAACGACGCGACAGCTGACTGTCACTTACCGTTAGGCCGGCCCAATGGAAGAAAAAAGCAAAAGACGGGTGGTACACCTGCCTCAATTTTAACGATGTACCAACCCGCTGTTAGTAGCCAAAAGCGCGCCATAGGTGGCGAGCGACACAGCCCTCTCACTGGAGGGGCGCTCGCGCTCGCGCTCATATAGACGAGCTCGAGCACGAGAGATCACGCATTTCCTGAACAAGGAAGCCCTCAAGAGGAGAAGAAACACTTAGGCTCTCTTTTCGGAGACATTTTTGGAACAAAAAGTAAGTGCTCTCATTTCTCTTCGCCCTTACCTCATCCCATCCTTTGTCCGTCACGTCACTGAAAGGTGACGTTCATACACCCGTGGCACTGTTTAGTTCCTGCATAGGGAACTACAGGGCCACTTAGGAACCTTCGATTCCTGAAAGGGAACGACGGTGGGGGGAGAGGTGCACGACCTTGGACGCAACGAGGGTGCACCCACATTAGTGAAGAGGATATCTCTCTCTGTCAGACGCAACGGGAAGGAAAGAGAGGAACATACCGTTGGGAGAAGGATATATGTCGCAGTCAGACGCAACGGCATAAAGAGAGAGGGAGACACCCAAACGGGGAAATATTTAGTTCTTTTCTTTTTTGACATTTCTTTGCCTTTTTCTTTTTTAGAGCCAAGAAGGCGACAAAGGCTAATCGAATAAGGATTTTAAAAAATTTCATTTCTTGTAACTTCTTTAATTTCGGGGTTTGATAAAGCAGAGACCCGTGTTATAAACAATAGAATTTTCTTTTTATTTTCCTCTGACTCTGCGTATGATAAAGCAGAGACCAAATTTATAGAAATTTCAAAAGATTCACTTTGATGTGGGACGTTGGTTGGTGATCGAATTCACATCTACTAACGTTACAATCACCGCGATTATTATCAATTTTTTATTTAAACAAATCTCACCGTAGCCCCGTGAGGCGAAAAATAAATTAAATATTAATTGTGGATGTTATGTGCAACAACGATATTGCACATAACATTTATAATAAACTTTAAATATTAAAATAATAAAACTCCAAAGAGACAAATTCCTTAAGAATAAAAACCAAGACCATGCAAAAAGCTAGAAGAGCTCTCTTCATGGTCCGCGCTTCTGCAGGGGTCTCCGTTGAGAACGCTATCCCCTCCCTACGAAACCGGCCAATCACCGCGCTCGGGATTACAGGCCGGCGTAGGGGTATATAAACGAGTGCTCCGCATGAACAGACAGACAGTTCGAGAGAAGACGCCGGACATACAACATCGTTGGACAATCAGACGCCTCTCCAAGGACAACCAACATCAACTGTCCTTTTAAGGACAATATTGCTTACTGTCCTTCACAGGACAAAAAAAGAATACCTTTCCTTTCCTTCCTTAATTAAAACGAAGGGAAGACGTGGACCACCGGCATTAGCCGTGCACCCGCTTCCTGGAGTTTTACTAATTCCAATTCGCCGTGTCCGTTGACAGGAGGGATCCCCGGGTGGCCCTCGGCATAAACCGACGACACCGCGTCGCGCTAAAACGTCGCAACGCCCGACGGCGGGCGGCGGTCAGGAAAAGCCAGTCGGAGAACGACGTGCTCGAGATAGATAATCCCGCGCTCGAAGAAGAACTATCGACGTTAGCTCGCCAGCTGACAACCGCGCCTTTAAACGCGCCCCTTGACGTGCCTTTACCGTCGAATAATCCGATAGAACGAGTACAGGTTTTACTCAGCCTTTTCACGGATCCGGAGCCCGGTCCGCGCAACTATCCTCCGGTCGAGGATCAACCGAACAAGAAGACCTTTTGTCGCAAAGCTCACGCCGACGCCAGAGCTCCTAACGGGATCCGCGAACCAACACGGCCCGCGCGCGTTGTTGCCGTTCCCCGTAACCGCGACTACCTTTCCGCGCCGCGGAACTTAATTCGCACACCAGATCCGTTGCCGCCGCAACTATCGAATCCTCGGGAACCACAAACGCGACGCTCTCGGGTTAAAACTTAACGCCTTCTCTTTTTCCGTCGAACAAAGAAACCATCGGCCCTTTTAAGGGCCACCAAGATTTCAAACAAGAATAATTTCTTCCACTTGGGTTGCGCTTGGCGAAGTGTGGGAATTTTCAAAAAAAAGAAAATCCGATACGACGTCAAACACCCCTATGAAACAGTACGTCATACACACGAAATCCCCATAACATCATTATCCGATAACGTTCTTGTAACTTTGTCGTATCAAAGAACTGGAACATTAATTGATGGTTGAAAAAAACCGATTTTGCAGGGCTGTGTTTATGGAATGGAATCTGATCAACGGCATCTTAAAGAGGAAGGTTCATGCTTTATTTTTTAAAAGAAAAAGAAGTCATTACGATGGAAATTGACAAAGATACACAACTTTGAGAAATGGCATTTATTGGTCGCTTGCTGGGTGGATGATTTTTTTTCCCTCAATTAATATGATATTACATGTACAAAAAAATTTTTAACGTGTTTTTTTGACATTAAGTGTTGATATAAGTTTCAATTTCTTCAAGTTTTACGAGTAAGTAGTAGGCTGAATCCAAAATTAGATAAACCTTTCAAACTTTAATTGTCACAATTTTTTTTTACAAAAAACGATTTCAAAAACTGCAAATTCATTTTAAAACATGTAGGTCAACACTTTGGGCATGTCCACAATTTTTTTAGTGTTTAAAAAGGTGTAAATTTACAGATTTTAAACGTCTGAAAGGTGTGCCACTCAATTTTTTTTTTTTTTTCAATTTCCGGTACCAGCTAAAACGTGACTTTTTGTAGAATTCCTCATGTCCCTTCCACATATTTCAGCAATCCCAATTCGTCCAAGAGAGTTTCCATTCTAAACTTCCAATTTCTAAAATTGGTTCTATGGAAAAGTGGAATACAGTAATCCCTCGCTTAACGCGGTATGCTTGTCTTTCTCCATCTTTAACATGTTATACGGGAAGTAAAGGACACAATCACACCGCGTTTAGCGAGGGATTACTGTATGATACTTTTCGATCTCGACTGCCATTTCTAGGTTACGTGTGTCAAGAAACAACTATTCAGGGCACATAACCTGTCAGCAGAGCTGATTTTGAGGGCGTAACAACTCAATAAAAAAGGGTAGTTTTATTTATTAATTTCAACTTGTATTTTTAAGAGGAGACTAGGGTGAATTTTCAACCCTATTATGAAAATATCGTAAGAGATTGAAATTTTTCAGGTATATAGAGGATGATAAAAGAAACATGTGGACCAAAAATGGGAGCACCCCACCGCCCCCTTCCATAATTGCCCCCTCTCCCCGTCAACCAGAATTAATATTTTCAAAATCGCTCTTGCTATTTCGTAGAGCATATAAAGACATACATAAATACCAATTTTCATGAAAAAATATTAAAATCTGTAACAGGAGTTGATGTTTTTGTAAAAAACATACAATAACAGATTAAATTATTATTCTTTACTTTTCGTAGTATTTTATTTTTCACAACATTTAAACTTTTCCAATATATTTCAAATATTAGTTTTCAAAACAAATAACTATTTTAATATAAAAATCATTGATTTTTGTTTTGAATTTTTTAATTAGAAGGCATTTTTGGCTTACAATTCTCCTGCTCCGTAGGTAATACATTCTACTTTTCTCCAATGCTCTTCTATTCGCCTTATCGCTCTCTTTTTGTCTCGTTGCACTTCCTGTTCTTTTACTTTTGCAGAATTTAACAAATTTTTCCCTCGACAAAATTCTCGAGAGAGCGCCAAAATTTTGGAGCAACTTGATACTTCTAAACCCGTGTTTTTCAACTTTGCAGTCACCGTACCATAAATTCTATAGTTATATATGCAAACTGAGTTTGCAACAGCGATTTCTACTGTTTTTTACAAAAAAATTCTTTGGAACATTTCAATCTAAAAAGACTGAGCAGACTCTCATTGGTTTATAGTGTCATAACTTCTGCACAGCTTTCCAACAACGACTTTTCATATAATTTTTCATATACTGGAAAGATGTATTTTATAACAGTCTCATTGAGCGGGTGTTTAACATTTTCTGAATGACTTCCAGGAATCAAATTTGTCGCTTTTGCTCTTTGAAAAGAACACCAAGATTCAGGATCTCTAGGACGCCTTTCGTGATTCGGTTCCTGATCAGTAGATGACCAGTGAAAAATTGTTGCTAGAATGGCGTTCTGCATGCTTTCTACATTATGGGAATATGTTCTGACTGCGTTTCCATAATAGGAACTCAGTTCCTCCATCTTTTTATTTGTGAGACTGCCAAATTTTTTACCTCCAAGCGTAACTTTTTTTGTACTGCAACTTTTTACTAGCAACTAGGCTAAGTCAGCGCGCGCTTTGCGCGCGTCATTTTCTGTTTTTTTTTTTTTTTTTTTTTCTACATTTTTTGTAAAAAAAAGG
>JABFQA010001126.1:0-15028 GCA_022817065.1 Probaryconus sp. ZL-2020 | reverse complement strand
CACAAAATTAAATGAAAATGATTCTAAAGTAATTAGAATAAAGTAATTAAAGAGTAATTTTTTCAATGCTTAACGTTTCATCTCTAAAAAAAAAAATTGCTTAATAATGAAATTACCAAACCTTTTTAGCAGAAACTATTTCTGATAACTATTTCTGATTTCATATTGTCTGGTATTAATTTCAATATAAATTAACGTCGATCAACGTCAAACTTTTATAATTGATTTAATAAAGTTTTAATTAAATTTTTTTATAGAAAAAAAGTTTAATGAACAGTCAAAGTACTTGTTACATAGCATATTGAAATTTTTCCAGATTTGATATGTATTTACGTCTGTGAATAAAACAGGATAAATCTGCAACTGTGTATGGTGAAATAATTGCAAATTTTTTGTATAGAATTTTGTATTAATAATATATATGATGTGATATTTTTATGTTTTAAGATAACACTGCACTGCATGCATCGATTAAACAAGAACATCCGGCGAAATTCTTCGCAAGCCTCTTCTGGTTTTACAAATTCCCCTTAAACAAATAGACACTATCCAAGTGATTCAAAGCCGAATAAATACAGTTGAATTATTTGCTGATATTGCATGCATGCATTCCATTTCTCGTAATCGACCTTTTCGAAGTTTTTATGACGATTTTGCGAAATTCGCCTGAATCTAATTTTACAGAGTATTTCTGTTTTAATTGTATAAATACACATTTTTCTTTAACTTATTAAAGAACATACAAATTTTATAGAACTTACACTTGCTAGGAAAAGGTCGATTATATGTTTTTTGCAAATTTTTAAATTGCAAAGACGCTTTTTTATCCTTCAAAATTTTTGACGAACAACATCATATTAATTTGCAAAATTAAAATTGCACATTTTATGTGGCAAATCTTTAAAACTTAGAAAATAGATTAAATTTCATGAAGAAAAAATTGATGATAAAAAATTGGTGCAAAAATAGTAAGATGTTGTTCGTATAAAAGCAGATGTGACTAATCTGCTTGAATATGAAAATCTTAAGACTGACATAAAAATGTAAAAAAATAGGTATTCTTCCGTGCTGGAGTCCTGGGTCAGATGGAAGAATTCCGTGATGAACGTCTAGGTAAGATCGTCTCTTGGATGCAAGCTTACGTGAGAGGTTACCTGGCACGTAAGGACTACAAGAAACTCCAAGAGCAACGCCTGGCCTTGCAAGTTGTACAACGTAACTTGCGTAAGTACCTCAAGCTTCGTACTTGGCCATGGTGGAAATTGTGGCAGAAGGTCCGACCTCTGCTCAACGCTACACGTATTGAAGATGAGTTGGCTGTGAGTATATCACATTTCTTATACACAAAATCTTACACTTCATATATTTTAGTATTTTATACATTACATTGAAACAGTTTATAAAATGACAAAAATTGTAGTCAAAAACTTAGAATCAATTAAAAAAGAGGTCATATAAAGTTTCAGATACTGATTTACAATGAATTTTGATCATGAAAATGACCATAAAATGATTTTTAAAAATGTCCTTTACCTAAGAATTTTAGCGAAGGCAATTCCTAAAGATTCTTTCTGAAAGATTTTTCATGACGATCATTCATCAAGATTAAAATTCATAGAGAGTCAAATTTTGAAACTTTATACAGTACTTTATGTAGTGTTAAGTTTTATGTAATTGTATTATGAATTGATATAGCTGTATAAATATACTTGTGCATCCCCAGTTTAAAGGCTGAATCATAGTGTTAATATAAGTGACTGATAAAGTTACATCGTAATTTAAGAAAAACGATTTAAATTGACTATTATATTACGCTTATAAAATAATTCACTGGCAACAAGTTATTCTGCATGTGAAATACAAGCTTATTTTAATATAAAGTCTTTAAATCTAATTTGTTAACATATTTCTGGAATGTACAACACATTGATAAAGAAATTACAATTCGAAGAAGAGATTCTTATAAGTCGAGAAAATGATATTTAACAAGAACAAGACAGAAAAGAGTCAAGTCGAGAACAATACGATAAATAAGTTTCTAGTTTAATAATAGATCTTCCATGTAATTTGTACATTTGAAATAGATTTCTCGGACTCGAGAGTTATGTTATTGATGTAAATTTATAACGTCATAATTTGGAAAACAGTCGTATAATTATCGTACCTAAATATGCAGCAATAAAGTTGTGCTACAGAGTAGCCACTATGTTGAGCCTAACAAATAAATGTGGCAGTGAGGAAAAGAAATTTTGGCAATTTATTGCAATGTTAACAGCAGTGACCCCATGTTGGCGCTAACGCATATATTGCTAATAATATTTTCATGAATCACAGAGGGAATTTTGTTGCAACATGTTTATCATTCACGATTAACTATCTGGGTTAATTTTAATTTTTTATTTGAAGAATAATTTCCAATTAAATTTTTAATTTTCAATTAAATACTTATTTAATTGAATGAATTGAATGAATTGATAATAATTATAATCAATTATTAATCGAGCATAACAAATTTTACATATTTTAGAAATACTTTGATTATGATGTTAAATATAATACAATGTTAACAGCATTTAGTTTGTTGTAGCTTTGTGAAAGAATGCTTCTCTCACATTCTGCAATGGAGTGGATCAACTGTTTAATCAAATGCATTAATTTGACACCCAACTCATTTCAGTTAACCGTGCTAACATCGAAAATAAACTTTGTGTGATTAATAAGCTAGTAATAAACATGTCTTATAAAATCTGCCAAAACTGTTGCTGACACGAATATGTTAATTAATGTGTATCTTGTATTTTTAAAATTCATGTTTAGTATATTTATACATATTCTTAATTTTAACCGCTTATAAACTTTGTCATTTCTTTTCAATCTACAATATATATGCAACATTACATTTTTATAATAGAGAATAAAAAATTATCAATTCAATTATTTCAGACTGTTTCTCGGTAATGATTGATTTGTACAATTAATTATCTTTATACAGATATCGACCAATCATTCAACGAAATTATTATTTGTTAAAAAAAAAAAAAACAAAATTTCCGAATAAAATGTAAAATACTATATTATTAGTATTTTAATATCATTTTACCGAATAAAATGTAAGATAATATTTTCTGATAATTTCGCGAATCGTTGCTAATCCGAATGAACGTTACTTGGCACTGATACCGTGAATGTTATCATTGGATTGGCGCAACATTAAAAAAGAATTATAACGGGGTCACATTTCCACTGGTCCCTGGCCCTAATACCATCGCGATCGGACCCTCCGCGACGTTCTCGAGTGCTCTTGGTGCGTTCATTTGGGTATCGAACTCCGTCGTTAATCCCGCGGCGGTGTCACGCGAACGCGGTTTCCAAATTTGACAAATCCGAGCACTCGGTCCGCTGTCGGAAGGCCTTTCATAGCGCCTGGAGAAGCTAAGTGGAGGCGCGTGCGCCCATCGGTTTTATTTTTAGAAAGACCAATTTTCAGGGGGTTCGCGGTTGCGAGATCGCGTTCCAAGATCGGTTATAAATATTTTTGTGGAGCCGCGGACGGAGAAGGGATAAACGTGGGCTGGCTGGAACGAACTCACGATTTCGGGTAGAAAAGTTGAGACTCGCGGAAAAGTCCGGCCAGTTTGGAAAGCGAGCGAGCGCGTACGGCCTCGTCTAACTAATTTCCTTATTTTATTCTTTTGTTTTTTTTTTTTCTATCCGATCGAGCGTTAATCCGTTTTTATCGTTTTTTTATTGTTTTACCTCTACACAATTCTACCTCCTCTTACCTGTTACCTTCTCCACTTTAATTAATTAAAACGGAGTGGTTATACGAAACGCGAACGAATCGAATGCATCCGTGACTTGGGTGATTCAACAAAAAACTTGGCTGTGGAAGTGATTGGTCGATTGCGCCGTCTAATTTAAATCATGGAAGATCCGGCGCTGGATGCCGTTAAGGGCAAATACACGAATGGAGCTGACGCCGAAACAATGTTACAGGCCCTCGAGGAGAAGGCCAAGAAGTTCGAGGAGGCCTTCAATCGCGAGGAAAAAATGCGCAAGGAACTCGAAGAACTCAACACCAAACTTCTCACCGAGAAGACGGATTTGTTGAAACAGCTCGATGGCGAGAAAGGAAGTCTTTCGGAATACCAAGAGAAGGCCCTGAAATTGGGAGCCCAGAAGATGGACCTTGAATCCCAACTCGCTGTAAGTACACCAAACCATTATTTCAAATTCATTCCTTATAAAACAAAATATCGTACCAATCGAATCAAATGTCAGTTTTATTTTCTTCCTATTTTTCAAATGTCTGACCAAAATCACTTTACACTACTGGAAAAGTTTCGATCGACTTTCTTCTTGATTCTTTCTTTTTCTTCTTCTCTCCGTTCGACGAAATTTAATCTGGCAAAAAAAAAAAAAAAAAAAATTCAAACTATTCTTAACTCCCCAAATTTGTTTGTCACATAGTTTATTTTAAAATGATTTGTTTGTTGAAAAACAAGAG
Source organism: Probaryconus sp. ZL-2020 (assembly GCA_022817065.1). Classification (NCBI taxonomy): domain Eukaryota; kingdom Metazoa; phylum Arthropoda; class Insecta; order Hymenoptera; family Scelionidae; genus Probaryconus; species Probaryconus sp. ZL-2020. Next base: position 10,521 of record JABFQA010001126.1, on the reverse strand, counting down.
TTGTTTTTGTGGAAAGAAAAAGTACTTATTAGGTGATCCAGCTTAGATCGATAAAGCTTTCTAAAATTACAAGTATCGTTTGTTCCCCCTTCTCGCTGGGTTCTCGTGTTGCTTAATTTTAAAGCGAGAGGGATAAAGTTATCCGCCCACGCGCGTCAGAAAAGGGATCATCTTCAAGCGAGAATTCTCCAGGATGATGTGGAGACGGGAATTCCTCGGAGCGTCTTAGACGAAAATAATGAAGCATTAGTCACTCATGGAGAATATTTATAATCGTGAAAAACATAGGAGGTACTTGTTCCCACGTATCTGGAAAGGAAGCGTGACAGCTGTCTCGAATTTTTTCTCATCCCAAGTCTTATTTTTATCCAATATACTTATAGCTTCCTCTCTTATAATTTATCCAAACAGTTATGTCTAATTTTAACCAATAGCATTTCCAATTTGTTGAGTTCATTCCATTTTTGAACAACGTCGCCTGTTTTCCCTATCAACGTTGTACCAAATTCCACAAGTGAAATTAATTATGAGATTTTGGTAATTACATTTAATACGTTTGAACTTGAAGTTTTAAACGGTTATTTTTTAGTGAATGTCGATGATCTAAATTTCTGATACCTTCATTGATGATTTTCAAAATCAATGAACTTTTTGAAGGGTGAAGATTTTTGTAAAATTTCATAGTAAAAACAGTATTTGAAGATTGTCAAGCGAATACAATTTCGGAAGATGAATGTTGAAGATCATTAATCCAAAACATCAAAATTCCTTAATAATCAACACACTCTCACCTTCGTGCACATAATCGACGACACGTGTCCAGAGGAAGAGGCGTAGCTAATTTGTGGAATGGTTAATTGTAAAGCAGCTCCTTCGTCACGCAAAGGGGTTCCATTTTCGGCCGGCCAAAGTAGCCTAAGAGTTCTAATTTTAACGAGGTCCCAGATTCCAGGTTATTAAAAGTGGGCGTGGCTTTCGATGGGTGCATTAGGAGGAAAACAGGTGTAGCGCTTATTAATACGAAACGACCCTGCTATACGTGCGTCATCCTCTTCGGCGATCATGGCTATGTTGCTCTCTTCCTGCCGTTCTTGGCTCGAATACTTCCGCAGCCTGTCATGCCCGGATGACAGATAGGGAGACCCCTTGCTCCAAGTCACCTGCATCGACTGTGCCAATATTCTTTTTATTTATCCAGACTAATATTAGGCCGAGAGCTCCCACAGTTCTGCACATTTATTAGCCTCATTTTATTAATCAACCTTTATTACACTGCAGACCATACTAATTCTGATTACCATTAATCAACCGGCTTTAGACTTCTTCTTTAAGCCACCGCTTGATTTATTGCACCTTTAATTACACAGATATCCAAAAAGCAATGACTCTTTCTGCAACAGAGATCGAAGAAAATGTTCGCTAAAAGAGAGAGGTCATCGCGTTTATCATTATTGCGATACATCTTAAAAGCTGTAACACTAATTTCGATAGGCGCCAGGCGCCTAATGTTATGGATTCGTAAAGTTTCGTTTCATTTTGACCTCTTTGGATGGATCCCAATGAAGATATTTATTTGTTCGTTGAGTTTAAGATGGTCTCATATTTTGCTTTGGATCAGTTAGGATGTTTTTTTTTTTTTTTTTTTATGCTTCGATAGATATGTTGTTAGTATTGTTTGGAGGTTGATTGTCGTTTGCTTGTCTTTAGGATATCACCGACAGATTCCAACAAGAGGAAGAAGCCAGAAACAACCTCTTCCAAGGCAAAAAGAAATTGGAACAAGAAGTGGCAGGACTAAAGAAAGACATCGAGGATCTCGAATTGTCGATACAGAAAGTCGAACAGGACAAAGCCACCAAAGATCACCAAATCCGTAATTTGAACGACGAGATCGCTCACCAAGACGAGCTCATTAACAAGCTTAACAAAGAGAAGAAGAATCAAGGTGAAGTTAACCAGAAGACAGCTGAAGAATTGCAAGCTGCCGAAGACAAAGTCAACCACCTCACAAAAGTCAAAGTCAAGCTTGAACAGACTCTTGATGAATTGGAAGACACCCTCGAACGCGAGAAGAAACTCCGGTTAGTACTCAAGTCTTTTTTTATTACAAATTGAATTGAAATAATAAATGTATACTAATGTTCTCGTTTATACATTTTTAGCGCCGATGTTGAGAAGAACAAGAGGAAGGTCGAAGGCGATCTTAAACTTACTCAGGAAGCAGTAGCAGATCTTGAAAGAAACAAGAAAGAATTGGAACAGACCATTCAACGTAAAGACAAGGAATTATCTTCTCTCACAGCCAAACTTGAAGATGAACAATCTTTGGTCGGCAAACTCCAGAAACAAATTAAAGAATTACAAGCCAGAATTGAAGAACTCGAGGAAGAAGTTAGTATTTATAAATTAAAATTGCTTTATCAACTGGTTAAGCATATTTTTGGTGTATACAATAATTGACTTCGCGTATTTAGGTTGAAGCTGAAAGACAAGCTCGTGGCAAGGCTGAGAAACAACGCAGTGACTTGTCTCGAGAGCTCGAAGAACTTGGCGAACGTCTTGAAGAAGCTGGTGGTGCCACTTCAGCTCAGATCGAACTGAACAAGAAACGTGAGGCTGAACTTAGCAAACTCCGCAGAGATCTCGAGGAAGCTAATATCCAACACGAATCAGCCCTTGCCATTCTCAGGAAGAAACATAACGATGCTGTTGCAGAAATGGGTGAACAGATCGACCAACTTAACAAGATCAAGGCCAGGTCAGTTCAATTAATAACAATAAAAACTATTAGAAATCACACTCAGAAAAGAATCTTTTCAAACAAACAAAAAAAATACAATTCCACAAAAAAGAGTTAACTTTCTTAAATTGAATTATTTCTTCGAATTGGCGGACAAAAAAAAAGTTAATAATATTTCTGACAAAGCAAATAGTTGTTGAATGATAGAATATTTTTGATAGAGCTGAAAAAGGGCGTAATGACATCCACGTAGAATTGAACAACGTTCGCGCATCCGTCGACGTAGTTGCTAGGGAGAAGGTAGAGATTGAAAAAAAAAAAAACCAGAAAAGAGTTACTTGATGTGAAAGAAACCCTCTGTCAATTAAAACGCACGAAATATTTTTAGCAAACTCTACAGAGAGATTTAATTTACGATAGTTAGTCCTAAATGTTCCCCGGTCTTGATTTATTCGTTGTCCCAAATAAATTCTGGTATTAGTTCATTAGGGTGTGGTTACTGTGAATAACTTATACAACATTCCTGTTTTTACCATGCAGAATTGAGAAGGAGAAGGTTCAATACTTCAGTGAATTGAACGATCTTCGTGCCACAGTTGACCACCTTAGTAACGACAAGGTAAAGTTTCGTAAATTCCACTTTTATTTCAGCAAAACTAACGCTACTAACATTACGCTGTTCGATGAAGGCAAATTTCAACGATTCTGAATCCAGAGAACCACTGGAAGACGTCATTTCGTTGTTGTTCTAAAAATTTTACGTGAGTTATGAGAATGATTTTTTTTTTCTCATAAACTGCTTGCTGCTTGCTTGTTCTCTCCTGAAATATAAAATAGAAAAGTATATAAGATTAAAACGATTATCAAAATCCATAGGCTGCTCAAGAGAAGATCGCCAAGCAGTTGCAACATCAACTGAATGAAGCTCAGGCCAAGATCGAAGAACTGACACGCACAGTTAACGACTTTGACGCTGCCAAGAAGAAGCTGTCCATCGAAAACAGCGACCTTTTGCGTCAATTGGAGGAAGCCGAATCTCAGGTCAACCAATTGTCCAAGATCAAGATCTCATTGACGACGCAATTGGAAGACACCAAGCGACTTGCCGATGAGGAAGGCCGCGAGCGCGCCACTCTTCTCGGCAAATTCCGCAACTTGGAACACGACTTGGACAACATTCGCGAGCAAGTGGAAGAGGAAGCCGAAGGCAAGGCCGATCTGCAAAGGCAACTCAGCAAAGCCAACGCCGAGGCTCAATTGTGGCGCACCAAGTACGAGTCCGAGGGCGTCGCCCGTGCGGAAGAACTCGAGGAAGCGAAACGCAAACTCCAAGCGCGTCTCGCAGAAGCGGAAGAGACCATCGAGTCGCTCAACCAGAAAGTCATCTCTCTGGAGAAGACAAAGCAACGATTGGCAACAGAAGTCGAAGATCTGCAACTGGAGGTGGACCGTGCGACTGCCATTGCCAATGCCGCCGAAAAGAAACAGAAGGCATTCGACAAGATCATCGGCGAATGGAAACTCAAGGTCGACGACCTGGCTGCCGAGCTCGACGCCAGCCAGAAGGAGTGCCGCAACTACAGCACAGAACTCTTCAGACTCAAAGGTACTATATTTTTCTTTATCTTCTAAGAATAAGACATTTTTCATTTGATACCTGTTGATAGTTTATTAAACTTGACCAAAAAAAAAAAAAAATGTATTACATTAAAATTTAAAACATTTTTCAGGAGCGTACGAAGAAAGCCAAGAACAGTTGGAAGCTGTTCGTCGCGAGAACAAGAACTTGGCCGACGAGGTGAAAGATCTCTTGGACCAGATCGGCGAGGGTGGCCGCAACATTCACGAAATCGAGAAGGCCAGAAAACGATTGGAGGCCGAGAAGGACGAACTCCAAGCAGCTTTGGAAGAAGCCGAAGCAGCACTGGAACAAGAGGAGAACAAAGTACTCCGCAGCCAGTTGGAGCTCAGCCAAGTCAGACAAGAAATCGACCGCCGCATCCAGGAGAAGGAAGAGGAATTCGAAAACACCAGAAAGAACCATCAACGTGCCCTCGATTCCATACAGGCGTCCTTGGAGGCTGAGGCCAAGGGCAAAGCTGAGGCCCTCCGTCTCAAGAAGAAACTCGAAGCTGACATCAACGAGCTCGAAATCGCTTTGGACCACGCCAACAAGGCCAACGCCGAAGCACAGAAGAACATTAAGAGATACCAACAGCAACTCAAAGACGTACAAACGGCGTTGGAGGAAGAACAACGCGCCCGCGACGAAGCCCGTGAACTCTTGGGCATCTCTGAACGTCGCGCTAACGCACTTCAAAATGAACTCGAGGAGAGCAGACAACTCCTCGAACAGGCCGACCGTGGTCGTCGTCAAGCAGAACAAGAATTGGCCGATGCACATGAACAGCTCAACGAGATTGGTGCCCAAAACGCTTCCATCTCTGCGGCCAAGAGGAAATTAGAGGCCGAACTTCAAACCCTCCACGTGAGTATTAAAAACTTGAAAATTATCTGTAAAAGTAATTTATCTTGTGTAATAAAATGATAAATTTTTTATTTAAATTTTACAGTCTGATCTCGACGAACTGTTGAACGAAGCCAAGAACTCTGAAGAGAAGGCGAAGAAGGCTATGGTTGATGCCGCCAGGTTGGCAGACGAACTCAGAGCAGAACAAGATCATGCTCAAACGCAAGAGAAATTGCGCAAGGCGCTCGAAAGCCAAATCAAAGAACTCCAGGTCCGACTCGACGAAGCGGAAGCCAACGCACTCAAAGGCGGCAAGAAAGCCATTCAGAAACTCGAACAACGTGTGCGCGAGTTGGAGAATGAACTCGACGGAGAACAAAGGAGACACGCTGACGCACAGAAGAACCTCCGCAAATCCGAACGTCGCATCAAGGAACTCAGCTTCCAGGTATAAACAGATGTTTCAGGATCCATTTATTTTATTACAAATTGTTTCCTCTAAATAAATTAAGCCTGTGTCGTGCAATTTCAATAATACTATGATTGTTAATAATACAATGATTGTTTGTTTTCAGGCCGATGAGGATCGCAAGAACCAAGAACGTATCCAGGACTTGGTTGATAAATTGCAACAGAAGATCAAAACATACAAAAGACAGATCGAAGAAGCGGAAGAAATTGCCGCACTTAACCTTGCCAAGTTCCGCAAGGCTCAACAAGAACTCGAAGAAGCTGAGGAGAGGGCGGACCTCGCAGAACAGGCGATTGCCAAATTCCGCACCAAGGGACGAGGAGGCAGCGCCGCTCGCGGTCTCAGCCCGGCGGTAAGTTTATTATCATAAATATAAATATTTTATAAATGACATAAGTTTATTTGTTAGATTAATTTTTTATTTATTCAAAGGTGCAGTCAATAATTAATTGATTGTCGAATGAGTTTACAGTAAATTTTATGAATTTTAACTGGGGGAAAGAAATGAATTATAAATGGGAAATTGTACTCTTTTTTTTTTTTTTTTTTTAATGGCACCTGATTAATTGGTTAGTGAAAAGAGCCAAAAGTCAAAATTGTCTGATATCGGGACTTACTGAACTTCCTTGTATGCTCCCATGTAGCCACCGAAGCCTCGCAAGGCGCCCTCCGCAATGGAATAAACAGCCGCGCTGGTCCATGTAAGTGCGTGTATACGTGTAGTGTCAAAAAGCGTGCATTTGAATTTGATATCCACCCTCCAAAAAAACACGCACATATACCATTCGCGGTCCATTGTTAATTACACAGTGCATCATATATATATGTATATATGTTTCTTCCCATTGTCACATTATATTATATCATGTAATTTTTCATAAGGTCTAATTCCTTCTTGTTTTAACTACAGTTCTTTTACAAACGAGGTAATACAGCCCTCTAAACTTTTTATTGGTTTTCAACCACAAATTTCACAATTAGATCATTTGCATAAAGATAAAATAATTTTATTATACTTGATGGTTGAGAACCAACATATCGAATAAAAAATATAAGACACCGTTAAATGTTCAATGTTCGTAATTTCTAAAATGTAACAAAAAAAAAAAAAAAAACTATTCCCCATTTTTCCATAGTAAACAAAATGTATTGGTGTACTAAAATACAGAGCTGTTAAATTTAACAAACTTCTCTACTCTCGATGTTATCTATTCAATTGACTAAACTTATAAAAAACGATTCATCTGATTTGAAAATGTTACATGTTATATGTTAACATACTTCATACTTCCATATCTGTTGAACGTACTTCGCATCAAATTGGTCTTGTTTCTGAGTATCCTTCATATTTCAACATCAAAAACATCTTTACGTTCCTCTTTAATACAATATTGATATATTGTAATGCACTAAACAATGTTTAACCAACGCTGTCTTTGGCTTTTAGACTTTAGACTCATCGTAAAAGTATGTGTAGTTGTCATATCTCTAAGGTAAATCGAAAGCACATTGAACTTGCATCATTACATTCACTTTTTCACACGTATTAATTCTGTAAAAAGCCAAATAGATCTATTTCATTAGAACCAGTAATTGATTATTTATCAGTAACTCTGTAATATAAAATTTGTATTAACATAATCATTTATTCTTTACTAATGAAAGTAAATTTTTACATAGAAAATTGAGTGATGTACAAAGATATTTTAGTTAACAGTTGATATACAATTTTAGCATAAGGTATATTATGCAAATTAAGTGGTCCAAATGTTCTCTACGCTGATTTTTCCCTTTTAAAAGAGGTGGAAGTATTTTTACAAATAAACCGCTTTGAAAGAACAAAAATTCTTGTACTGAACCCAAATCACTTCTACATACAAAATACGAATACTGATTATGATTTAAAACACACGAATCATCTGTTAAAGAATATATATACGTATAAAAAGGAAAAGAAAAAAAAAGTGAATAATATATAATATAATAAAAAATTGTATTTTCAGCCGCATCGACCTGCGTTCAAGCCCCTGTTCGATGGTTCCGCATTCCCACCACGCTTCGACCTACAGCCCGACGGCGAGCTGTAAGCCAGCGCGTCTACGACCCCGTAAATTCGTCATCGCCAATCGACAAACACCAAAGTCATCGCATCTGCAACATCGTCATCATCAAAAGCACGCACTCATAAAAAAACACCTCGAACAGGCGACGTGTGACACAATGAAGGAATCAAGCATTATCAAACTAAGGAAAGCAAGCACGACGTTTCGCATTGTCAAGGAGGAAGCATCACACTGCAACATTATAACAATTATTTGTATTAATAATAAGATTTATTATAATAATGATAATAATAATAATAATAATAATATCGTCGACGTGCTGGTGGCGGATACGCAGAGAGGAACTGAGAGAATGAGATAGAGCAGAAAAAGTAGATAGCATGAGATTTATGTAGAAAGAGAGAGAGAGCGAGAGATAATTATTTGCGAGGCGAGCTAAAGAGAACGAACAACGTCGTGTTACATTAATAAAAGTTATTCATTGTGTCGTCAAAAATGCTATCCTATCCTATAAAATAATTTAATTTATAAAGAGAAGCGAAATATGTATTTATTAAAATAAATAAGCAATAAATAAAAGGCGTTGGTCAATTTTATTATTTTACCTTCCTCTTACACGTCTGCGGGATAATTTTTTTATTGAGATTTTATGCATAAAATAATATTAAATTTGTAAGTTCAATGTATTATACGAATAGGGTCATTGACGTTCGGTATTTTTCTTCTGGAAGGTCTGATTTCAACTAAACGATTTGATATTGTCTCAGATATAACTATTTCATCGCCATTGATCATTTTCTTTGAGCGAATATATGTTCCTGATTCAAATACGTCCATGTAGATGTACATGTGATTAATATATTTTATCTGAAACAATTAATCTTTCTTAATACGTTATCCAAAAATTGAAAACTTTTAAGAGTACTATCTACTAGTTAAATTAGCTAATTTCATAAAATAAAATATATATTTACTATTTTAATATCATCATCATAATGCAAGTCTTTCAACAGCAGTTTAGACCAGGGAAACCTTGGGCTTTCTATACAATCGGAAGCATTTATTGATTTTTCTAGAACAAAAAATGTCTTATCACAAGTTAATTTTTTCAATGGATCAATTAAATTTAAGTCTAATCGATGTTGTTCAAATTTTAGTGACTCAGCATATATTGATACTACATCTGCCATACACATTCCTGTTAAAAAGTACACCATTTCATCTGAAACTATCTTCTCATCATTTGGAAGGCTGTAATTAAAAGCAGCCAGATCTATTCCAGTGTGTAATAAATTAGCTACAGACTTCAAAAGAATCGTAAAATTTTCTGGCGTACATCTGGGGATAATAAGACTTTCAACTCCCAATCTGTTGAATTTGATTTCAAACAACACTGCTTCGTGACCAATCATAGGATTTACTAATGTCTCTGATGTAACTTTGTTGTGTGTCGTTACATTTAAATTTTCATGATCAAACTCACAACTTAGAATATTGCATTCTTTCGGTCGACATATCAAATGATTGATAACGTTCATGACACGTGCCTCTGTATCTCCATTAAAACCATCCATGATTACAGTGACATTAAACTGATATCTAAATTCTGGTCCATTTTTCCACTTCAAATGATCAGAAAGATTTGCAACTAAAAATGTATGCAATCAAATAATTAAAACTTATTTCTATTTAAAGTATACAATTAACATTTTAATACTCACCGAGTAAAAATGGAATTACCGTAGTAATCATAATAATCTCTGATTCTTAAAAATTATATATATGTAATGATGATTATAAAAATATTAATAATTTTACATTTAATAATATACAATAATTATAATTAATCAAGTAGGAGTTAAAGGTTAATAAGAATGATTAAAGAAGCAATGTAATTGGCAATTGGCGAGACTGTTTCGCAAGTAGGCTTTTTATCTTAATGGTACGTTCTTATAATGGAATGCACTATGATATCTGGTTCTCCTGTGGCTTTCACAGGCCATTTCCGCTATGCTAACGAGCCAAGAGCACTTCGCCGGATGCATTTACCTGAGTGTGCCCTCCCCATGCTGCCGCCCTCAAAGCCGTCCAGCCATCGCAATCTGCATGATCTGCACTAGCCCCCGCGGCTAAGAGAACTCGAACCACGTCCGCGTAGCCGTGCCTAGCCGCCAAGTTTAGAGGCGTCTGTCCGTGACGATCGGTAGCTTCCAACTTTGCCTGCATTATCATCGCCCACGTTCTGGTTAGTTACAAGAATTAACTCGGCCACATTAACATTTTCAGCCCAAATTTTACAAAACCCTCTTAAAAGCTTATACTTTTACCAAACAACTTGATTTGGTATTTGGCTTTAATTTTAATTAGAATTTAGGATTACAATTCTTTTTGTCCATTCGCTTCTGCTTTTTTGATAAACAATGCAATTATTAGGCTTGCAATTTACAAATTAACTTAGAGGAAATCAAATTAACCACAAAATTTGTAATGCTTGATGATACGATGTTGTACGCGAAAGCTGGGAACATTGTATATTTACTTGAATGAAATCCTTTGAATGAAATTGCTGCATTATTAACTGTTTGCAAATGTTTGCAAATGCAAAATAAGGCTTAAACCGTTTGTGCTAATATTGCAACAAGGCGTGATCCCACTGCACGGAAGTTTTCCCGACATGAGATGCAGATATTGAAAATACACACAACAGCTGTATGTTTGATTCATATATGCTTGCGGAATATATGCACTTCAACAACATTCCTCTAACTGAATTGTA
>JABFQA010001125.1:0-15028 GCA_022817065.1 Probaryconus sp. ZL-2020 | reverse complement strand
TTTCTAAGAATCGCAGGTAAACATTGTTATTCTAGTTGAATGTAAACACAATTTCTTGGAAATTGAGTTCGTGGAAAAATACAAGAAAATAAACGTTTAAAATATAAAATATTATTTTAATGAAATATATGCTTAAAAAATAAAATGGTATGAATCCGCTTAGAGATAGCGGATAGAGGTGAGCGGAAGTCAATTTTTAATAACCGGAAACTAATTTCGAGTTACCGGAAGTTAACATCGGAAGTGACTTCAGGTGACCGGAAGTTGGCTTCAAAACATCGGAAGTGACTTCAGGATACCGGAAATTGACTTCAGGTAACCGGAAGTTAACTTTAAATGGCAGGAAGTTAGGTTCAGGTAACCGGAAGTTCACTTCAAAACATCAGAAGTGACTTCAGGATACCGGAAATTGACTTCAGGTAACCGGAAGTTAACTTTAAATGACAGGAAGTTAGGTTCGGGTAACCGGAAGTTGACTTCAAAATATCAGAAGTGACTTCAGGTTACCGGAAATTGACTCGAGGTAACAGGAAGTGACTTCAGATAACCGGAAGTTGACTTTAAAACATCGAAAGTGACTTCAGGTAACCGGAAGTTAACGTTAAATGGATGTAAATTACATAATGATGAATAATTTTACTTCATATGACTGAATTACAAATTATTTTTGATTTAAAAACACAAAACAATTAAATTCAAAAATAAAAGTTTTTATTAACTAAAGTAAAATGTTAAAAAATCACGATTTAAACTTGTGGCGTCATCTAACGGTTTACGATGCAATCAGTGATCAAAAGAAACATTGTTTTGATGTAAACAAGTGTTTTAAATAATCAGAATGGAAGTGAGAAATGCCAAGGAAGAAGTGTCAATTGAACAAAAGCAATTGGCTGATGTCATAAAAAATACTCATATTATTTTACGTAAAGAAACTGTCATTTATGGCGCCGATGAAGCTTGGAGACGTCATCTTGCTCGCAGTGAAACGTTACAGGTTGGATTTTATTTTAAGGTTATATTTACAATATAGTTCCAATTTCAAAATTTCTTCACAAAACTTTTCTTGTTAAAAACTAGAATTTTCAAAAAATACTCATAAACAAAATCTTTAAAAGGCATTATTTTCTTATAAAATAATATTATTTCAGTGTTACGCTGCCTCCATGAAAGAATTAGCAACACAATACTGGACTAAAGCTTCAACAACAAGGGAAAAAGCTCGATGTCGAATCGACTGGATACTCTCTGAAATCCAAAATTATTTCACAAATAGTGGCAACGAAAAATTTCTTAAAAGAGAGGCTGATATTTTAGAAAAACTGGAAAAGAAAATTGAATCTTCAAAATTCATCAAATTTCACGAAGAAATTGAAAGCACCAATAAAAAATTAATAAAAGTCCTCGACGTAGGCAGTTGTTACAATCCTTTTCAATCGGCTGAAAGATTGGAAGTAACAGCCATTGATTTGGCGCCTTCAACAGAGTCAGTGTTACGTTGTGACTTTTTATCTGTGAATATTGGTTCAGAACTATTGATAGATAGCAATTCTTCAGTGACTCAACTTCCTTCTGATTATTTCAATGTAGTTGTTTTTTCGTTGTTTTTGGAATACTTACCTTGTCCGTCGCAAAGGCATGCGTGTTGCGAAAAAGCAGCAAGCGTTTTACAACCGAATGGCATTCTTATCATCGTGACTCCAGACTCAAAACACATAGGTGCTAACGCAAAGTTCATGAAATCTTGGAGACTGGCACTATCCAAGTTGGGATTTATGAGAATTTCTTACGAGAAACTTCCTCATATGCATTGTCTAGTGTACCGAAAGTGTATTTATAGGGACGTTGCCTACAGATGGGCCAGTTTACAAACAACTTTGAAGGATGATCAACTATTTATTGAAGAAAGGAAGATCTTTATACCACAGGATTTTCAAGTTTACAAGAACAAAGAAACAGATTGCAAAGAAACTTCAGCGCACAACAGCGAAGAAATCAGTGATTCATTTAATCAACTACCATTTAATTATGATTAATTTTAATAATATGTAAAATAAAACTTTAAATAAATTTTTTAATCACAATGAAAGAAAGAATAGTTTTTTTGTTTTTTTTATTAGACAAAGAAAGTTATAGTAATGGGTGGAAATAAATTATCATTTAATTGTTGCAATTTCAAGTATCCTTTTTTATTTAATCATACAATATCTTTGAATATTTACAGTCTTGCGCCAATGGCAATTATGTACAGCAATTTTGTCTCGAAACAACGTCCTTTATATTTACTTAACAAAAGTTTTAACTCGCTCACAACGTCATTTATTTTATAGCATAGTCTTCGTAACTTATTATCAGCGTTTTGCTTGGATTCAATAAAGTTAGAGTTGCACCTCTTCAACTTCTTTATATAAGTATTGATGGATGGATTCTATAAAACGTCGATTGGGGTTTTTTTTTTTTTGTTTGTTTGTTGTATTATCACTTGTGTAAAATTGCAAAATGAAAAATAATGTTCGTAACGTTTGTGGAGATGAAAATATGTTAAGATATGTTTAAGTGAATTCTAAACTGTAAGTTTTGTAAAGAAAAAATTGTGTTTAATCATTAGCAATAATTGACTCCGTTTATTATCGATTATTAATAAAAATCAAAAAACAATGATTGCTAATGGTTTGCATAAGCTGCTGTTTCTGACATAGATAATTAACAAAAAATTTATAGTATTTGTGAATAATGTTTTGTTTTATAATGTACGAATGATGAAAGCTTAATTGTATGGAAGGCCTCTTACAATGAAAAAAGTAATCTGAGAAAAGTCTGACAGACGTTCGCCAGTCTATTATCAGACTCCTTTTATTAGATATTTTCTGCGCAAATCTATGTGTGGTTTAATATTGCCATTGGGCCAAGATTTGAAATTTTTTTTTTAAATTAAGAAGCCATTAAAAGGGGACAAAATTATTCTAATTGGAACACGTAAAATAATTATTCCTCAACAATGTGTCACTGCTTTAATAAAATTGTAATATCAAAAGATCAATTATTATGAATATAAATCGTGTTTACATTTTAATATATAATATGCATTTAATTAGAAATACTTTTGACCAAATAATTAAACGAATGAATTCCTTAAAACGTTTTTAGAACAAATAAACATTTGCGTAGAAGTCATTCATGCCATTTACAATAAAAAAAATCATTATAATTTTACTGAAAATTGTGTAGACCTCAGCAGAAAAAATTGCGCCATTATTTCACGTTGCTTCGTGAAACAACAAATTGCTTATAAGGTGAAAATAACGTTTTCACATTCAAATACAGTCTATAAAAACTGGCGAAGCTCTATAAACATACGAACATTATTTTAATATTAAAAAGCCCGATTTTAAAAGGCAGATAAAATGGCAATAACATTACACATGTGTTTCATTACGCTAAGTAGGCTTCGAATTAATTTTTAATTAACTATAATAATTGTTTATTAAGTTCTTAAAGTATTTTCAAGCTAAAAAATTATTGTACGCACGAATCAGTTGTCAGACCAGTTTTTTTTTTGGCGTGTCAAAGCGAAACAATCAATTGAAAGATGATAAACATTTAATTAAAACAGATGTTACGATTGTTGTAGATTAAGAAGATCTCCTCAGAGGGGGCGGAGGAGGGGGAGGAGTTAAAGGCGGAGGAGAGGTGGGATCCATCGTGGGACTCGTTGGCGAATAAAGTCCTAGCTTCAGGCCCAATTCTTTTGGCTTCCTAGTCTTAACTGGAAATGGACTAAAATAAGCTGCCTTTGGACTCGGTGAATTCTCCACGTACGATGACGTCGTGACAACCGGTTTTTGGCCTATATTGTCGAGACTTTGGGAAGACGTTCGATACGTTGACGAAACCTGTGCCAAGACGTCAGGATACTTCGTCAAATGATGACTCGCTGGAAATTCTGGGTGAGATACTGGTCTTTTTATTGAATCGCTTATTTTATAACTTGGAGATAATTTTGGAGACAGCGAAGTTTTGACGAAACTGTCGTAATTTTCAGATTGCTGCATGATCAAATCAGCATCACACTCGCCGAAGTTTATGTTAGGCACCGACGCCTTCGATGAACATAAATCCAGATTTCCAGTATAGTAATGGTCAAAGTCATCGTATGTGTAATTCGTAGACGCCAGCTGAGTCTGATAATAAGGGGAACTTTTGTCTTGGAATCCTAAAGTATTTGATCTTTGATCTTCGTGATCGTACGACACCTGAAATTCACGGTGAGTGTTTTCTTTCGATAATAAAGTATTGTAATCTAAGGGGCTGGCCCTTTGTCTATGGAAATCGTAGCTTGATTTATTACTGGGAGACAAATGATAACTTTCTGTAATCGTCGGGGAAACTTTTGTGTTGTAATTGTATAATAAATCATCGAGATCGTCGTACGACGATGGACTTTTTTGTCTGTTTTGTCTTTTTGGCGAGCGATAAGTGGTGGTCGGTGACGTCAGCTGTAGCGGCGGCATTGTATAACGAACAGATGAGCTGTATTCTTTGTTTATCATAGCTGACGTGGTTGTAGACATCGAATTATCTAACGACGACATATGATTTAACTTCTCCAATTCATTATGTATATCGATATCACTTTGCGGAGAAAAAGCTTGATTACGGTGTCCATAATTTGAACAATTTTCTGCATATTCTACGGAATCTGTGTCAGAAGCACCAATCGCTGCTTCCCATTTACGTGACTTGTAAGAATAATGTACTTGTATTTTGGATTTATCGATTCCATCGCAGTTTGCCAACAGTTTTGTTAACTCTTCATTGATCTGACGATCGATGAGAGCTTCCCTGGTACTGAGATAATTGTCGGCGATGACATCGTCCAAAGCTAAATGATTTATTTCTTCACTGTCATCGATGATAGACAATTTACATAATTCATCATTAATTTTTGCATCCAATTCTGAACCGCATGTTGTTTTGCCCGATTCCAAATCCTTGAAGTTTATTTTCGCCAACTCTTCATTTATCTCGTATTCATTGAGGCCCATTTTTTCCAAAATCGGGCTAAAGATCTTTGATATTTCCTCATTAATCGGACTGATAGTGATTTCTTTTGAAATTGCCTCCAAATCAGGTAAACGTTTCTTCGCCTGACAAGTCAGAATCCTTTGCAAGATTGCAGAATTTTCTTGAATTATCTTCAATGCTCGATCGCTGCTTCTTCGTCCATTTTCTCCTTTCTTTCTAGGTTTCACTTTCGTCCACACTCCAAGTTTGGACTCTCTGTCATCATCGTCATCGTCTTCCTCCTTTTCTTTGTTTTTCGTTAAGTTCTTCAAAATACTGTCATCGTCAATATTGATCTTCGGTTCTACAACGTACGATTTTCTCATCTCTGTGGAAATGTTAATCGTTGGTTTGGAAATGTCCGTCTCTTTTGGGAAACTTCTCGCCGAATCATTAAAAGTAAGTTGCCTTCTGGCTTCCAAACTTTGTACATCTTCCCAAATATAACCAGTATTCTTTGTCAATATGTTTGTAGATTTTGATCCATTCTGGGACTTCGCTTCGAGATGCCGAATGTCTTCTAAGATGTCGCTGGACCTTTTTTTAACCATCTTAACTTCGTCATTCGACGGCGAGGATTTAAGGTCGGCCATAGTCTTGTCTAAACTGCTGCAGCTTCTCTCAAATATTCTCGTGCCTTCGCTGGCACCACCGCCGAACAATTTCTTTTCATCCTTTCCTCTGTGCAGGAAATCCAATTTAATTTCTTGAGGCAACGGAGATAACGTATCGTCTTCTGAAAACGAATCCTTGATAACATTATCTACATATTTATTTATATTAAAACTCGGAGTGTTCTTTGACTTTTCAATAACAACATTTCCATACGTGTTATCGATTTCCATTTCTTTCTGTGTGTTTAGTTTATATTTATACCAACTGTAATCATCGACGTTATGTGAATATTTATTTCCATTCGTGTATTCAGAATCCAATGTGGCCTTCAAATTTTTATCGAATATTTTAATATTGTTTTGAGGTGAAGTTTCTAAAGTATTCTCTTCGGTTGTTTTTGGCTTTGACGTTGAACCGTATGGCGAGGGGGTTTTCTGATTGGGATGAATGGGATAGAATGGCGATGTTATTTCTATCGCTTCGATCGAAGGTGATTCTGACGAATGGTTTTTACCTTTGTAGTTGAATGCGTAGTTTATTGAATTGGCACTTACAGGTGACTGTAAATCCGAACTGAAGGAACTGTAATAATCATAATTGTATCAGATAGTTGTTTGTCATAAAAAGAGAGGAAACTTTTATCATTAGCACTTACCGTTCAGAAGATTTCAGTTTTCCTGGACTGTAAGATTCACTGGAGCTACCAGAAACCACCAATTTGGGACTCAGATCAGCTTTCTGTTGCAGCGAATCCGTGCTCATGGTGGTCCAAGGACTAGACATTTCTCTGGAAATGGAAATAACGTGCTCGACTTTGCTGTTCTTGAATTTTCCGTCATCTGATTCGATAGAACGTGTTGTCAGGGTTTTTGACTCAGTACTCGACGGAGATTCTCCTACTTTATCTGTTTGGAAATCCTTTGTATCTGAAGCAATCGAGGTTCTTGGACTGAAGTTAGAAACAGTTTTGGAATCTGGTCCTAACGTTTCTCCTGAACTGAAAGACTTTGCACTGGCGGGTCTTTGATCTTTGACTGTGTACGATCGTAATTCTGTGTTATGATAATTGAAAACATTAGAATCATTTTTTAAAGAGACACTACTGCTGCTGCTGCTGCTGCTGCTATTGGAAAATTCTCGTCCTAACGACTTTGATTCCAGAGGATGATGTTCGTCTGCATTTGTATTTTGATAATTATACGTCGACTTGCGTTCCAGCTCTGTTGTAAATACATCGTCATCCTTAAAATTCCAATTAGCATTGCTACGCAAAGAATCTACAGTTTTGGATTCAAAAATATCACTGTCATATTTAGAAGTGTTGTTTCGTGTATAATCCATTGTTATCTTTCTGTCGTTGATTATATCTGTTGTTTGTTTGTCCACAAAGAAATCTAATTTGTGATCTCTGTTAGTCAAATTCAATCCAGATAATTCAATTTTATCCTCTCCTGTAACATCTGGCATTTCCTCTTTGTTTTTAAATGTTTTATAATCTTCTCTTAAAGACAAGTCAGAATAAATTCTTTTACCATTTCTTTCTAATTCAATGCTTTCGCCTGACTTGTTAAACTGACGCGTCGAGTCATCTTTGAATTCTTTTATTTTGTCCGTAGAAAAATTTAAAGTGTTCTCATTGGACAGTGTGTCGTTGGTTACATATTCTTTTGAAGAATTAAATTGCGAAAAGTCACTAATAGGAATATTTGAGAAAGTTGTTTCCGTATTCTTTGAGTCTTTTAATTTATATGTATATCTAAATTCATCTTCCTCGGTGTAACGATTCAAAAAATCTTCCTCGAGTTTTGCTTTAGTTTCTGCGTAACGGTTTAGAAAATCTTTGTCTAAGTAATCAGAATAACTAGTTTCAGAAATTTCGCTTCTCTTTGTTTCACTGTCGAATTGGAGAACAGGTTTTAAATCTGTTTCTGTGTCAGTTGATTTTTGTTTCACATTAGAGTGTTCAAACGACACATTAACAGTGGCATCGTCAGCAGAAAGATCTCCATAGCTTCTTCCAGAAGTTTCACCAATTACGTTTTCTCCCGAATCGTATGATTTAAAAGTCAATAAACTCTTAGATGTTTCAGGTATTTCTTTCATCGTTTCTATTTTTTCCACAGATTTGTCTTCGAAATAAGTATTTTGATAATCGTAAGAATACGAAGACAATTTTTCATCTGTTATTTTCTTAAATTCCTCAGGCATTCTCTCTGATTCATCGGACGTGGCTAAGTTTTCTGATTTTCCTAAAATTAAAACAAAAACAAAATGTGTGTTATACAATTTTCCTTAACTTCGAAAATCAGCGAACTTACCATTACAACAATACACGTCGTCTTTTGGTATCTGTTCCACTTTCACGCTCGCATCTTTATCGTCAACCGCAGAACTGGAGTCCTCAATATTATTCTCCGAGGATAGTTTTCCTATTTTATCAGTGATGTCGACGATAAAACCGTCACGAAATTCCGAATGTTTTGGTTCTTTGGCCGTCTCGTCGAGCCTCTGCGATGGAACGGGGGAGTTAGAAGGACTGGAGAAGTTTGTCCCACATTCCGAAGTCGACGACGGGTCCAAATCGCTGAGCTTGTCCGGCTCGTCGCAGAGTTCGGTGGAAGTGCTGTCACTGTCGCTGTCTGTCTTGTTGGACTCGGTTGACATACCTTCGGGCGATTGATCGAACGTTAGAGCGCGACGATTCTTGACATCTGCGACAAAGGACAACAAAATCAAGGGTCAATTCAATCCAACTGGGTTCGATGATTTTAACCGACTCGAGGCGATGCATTTTGCGAGAACATCGCACGAGAGAATGAGGGGTTATTTGTCTGATGTCGCGGAGCTTATTGGAAGCTTTCTGTTTAGTGCTTTGCGCAAAATAGACGAGGCCGGATGTTGACCCTGCAATACCACACCTGCGTCAATACTTGTGTACCTGTTAGCATTCAACAGGTGGTTCTCACGAGCACTGCCGGAGATAACCGACGAACAATCAGGAACGTAATGTCAATTGGGGATGATTTGTATGGCATTTGTAATTAATCGTAATTACAAATTAATGTTGTAGTTTAAATTTTGAAATTGTATACACGAAACATTTGCCAGTTGTAAAAATTGAGAATTTACAATTCTCCTTTTATAAAAATCCTTGTATATTAATTACAATCGTACATATAATATTTTTCTTCTTTATTAGTTCATGAAATCCAATGGAACAATGGAACAAAACACGTTACAAAAATACATTTTCATAAACAATGAAAAATCAATAAACTATGTAAAAGGAACGACAGTACTGTTTTGCGATATAATAAATCAACTGACAAAGAATGCCTCTTAAGATGATAGGAAAAAGTGATTGGCTTTTATCGAGATGAATTTTTTGGGGGGGGGATTTGATTTGTTTTACCTGTTCTTGATTTTATCCAATGACCATCTCTGCATTCACTTACCATCTGTTTTAGCGTTCTCCTTTGGCTTCTTCGCATCTTTCCAATGGAGAGTAATGTTTTGTTTTTCATCTCGAATTTGGCTTTTGGACGTTACGACTGGGGTTGCTTTGGGCTTGGGTGCATTTGTAATTCTGTGCCCTGGACCGATTTGTTTACTCTTGCCACTGACGAGGGCTGTTTTGCCAATCAAGAGATGGTTCATTGCTGGTGACGTGCGAGAAGGCACCATTGTCTGCCTTGCACACGCAGCTAACGGACAAAGAAATTTTTATTTGAGCGTCGACAAATTTTTCATCGATATTTTTAACATTAATAATGTACCTGAAGTATTTGCAAAAAGAAAAACTTCACTAAAGAAATTGCAAAGACGAACATTACTAACAATTTGCAAAAAGTGACTTAAAGAAAGAATTTGCAAAATCTTTAATGCAGTTAGATTTTGCAAATTTTTAGAAATGATTGTATTCATTTTTGCAATTATTGATGAATTAATCGACGAGAACTTCAGACACGTCATTAATATAGGTATTTTTGTTGTTTTATTACCAGAAAGTATTATGTGAGCTTGTCGTTGCCTTTCTCGCAATCGTGCATATTGTTGTTTTAATGAGCTGATGTCCAAAGCCAGACGTTCGCGATCATTATTCATGGGCAAAAAATTTCCCACTGGCGATGACGAACGATCTACAAACGAAACACAATCAATCGTTTATAAAACATTACTTATGTTTGATGTTACTTTTGTATATAATGTTTTTTTTTTTTATTCACCTTTTTTGAAGTTTTTAGATACTGTCATCATTGCAGTTGCTGCTTCGACAGCTAAACGATCCTCTTCTGAATCCGTTTCGTCGTCGTCGCTTAATCTTCTAGCCCAAGGCGTAATATTGTATCTGTGCTTTTCTCGAAGACTCGTTACTCCGTACAAGGAACCCATATTTACAATTTTCTAATTATGAAAAAAAAAAAATGTCATTCTTTTTAATAAGAATTCTACACAAAAAAAAATTTCAAGCTATTTAACGATGAAATTCAAACGGTCTTAAAGTTGAGTTATCGAGTTACACGAAAGTTGTAAAACTTGAGTCAAAAGTTTCTTATTGGCTTACTTTCTAATCGAGGTAACTTTAAAGATGAATTTTACTTGCCTTTATAAGATAGTTTGTATCGGTAAATTCCAACATTTCTCTAGTAAGTACACCCATAATACTGTAAAATTCATCCGCTGAAGTTACTGGCATGATGCGACTGAAACAAAATAACATTATTGTACGAACGGTTTTGAACAAAAGTAACCCAGACTTAATTATTGTAATTGCAGAAAAAAAAAAAAAAAAGTAACGTACTCAGAGAGCCCTTCCCATATGGCTAGAGCTGTTTTCAGTAGAACTTCATCACCTTCGAGGAAAATCAAGTCCCAAATGCGCAACACAGCGTCCTGTGGTAGACAATGGCAAAATAACGTTAGAAACCATTGCATTGTAAAAACATTTGTCAAAGGTGGCTCGTAACTGCTGCCTGCAATGGAAAATAAATTGGCAATTACTTCTGGTTCTTATAAATATCTATAACTGATGGATAAAAAAAAAAAAAATAAACCGACCACTGCTTTTGTCTTTGGAATCCGTCTGCAATGCCTCCAAATGTTTCGACAATTTTGGTAATCGCATACGAAGGAGATCTCGAAAAACAGCCATGTCGATTGACAATCCTCGAAGATTATCCGCGAAATAAGCTTCTGGCAATACACCTTCCACTAAATAAATCATCACTTTAACCGCTGACGATTCAGCCCTGTCGACAACCTGGAGAATCAGAGCCGCGAGAACATTCAGACCCTGACAATAGCCGACTGTTTTGTTCCATCTCGCGAAGCCCAACAAAACTCTTCGCAGTACAGCTTGGTTGTCTCTGCCAGCTGCGCCACAAAATAGACTGCAACCAGTTCTATGAAGATCCTGAAGCACGAAATCAATCATTGACTCATCTTTGGAATGATAATTTTCATGACACAAATCAGCAAAAACTGTGGAATTTGCAAAAATTGTAGCAGATCAAGATACCGTACTTTGACTATTTGTATCCCAAGTTCGTCGTCGTCAGGATTGCTCCATTCGTTGAAGCAAATTTTCTCCGCTTGTTTCCAGTCGACCCCACGTTCTGCTAAATGTCGTTCCGCTAGAGTAAGCCATAACTGTGAACACAAGTACAGAATAACATTTATTCTAACGTTAGAAATAACCCAATTGGAATGTTGCCATAATAGGATCGTTAAAAGTGATTCATTTCAGTCGCTCTTGTATATTTCATTGCTTACCCTTTTTCGAAACTCCGGCGGAATGCCACCTTGTAATTTGGTGACCATTTTCATTGCGTTTAGCCATTGTATAAAACCACTTTCCCCAGGTTGCGGAATCAAAGTAAATCTCATCTTTGTGTCTTCGCCTGAAAACAATTGTCAATTGGAAATAATTATTTATGCAAAAAAATGTACGTGTTTTTAAACTATAAAAGGTTTTGGATGTCGATTTTGTTATTCTAATTTTTTTTTGTTCATGCATCGTTCACCTTCTTCTTCTTGAGATTTAGTTCCACTGGTGCTGGCATTTGCGGCTCCTGACGCAAAATTTTTGAGGGAATTGAAAAAGCCACTCATCCTCCGGCTTAAAGCGACTCGTTGTCTCTTTTCTCCATTTTGGTTCTCACCTTTCGAGTCTAACGAATGCCGATTCTTCGTACGTTTCCATTAATCGGTTCCAATATTCGCGTACTTTCAGCCACATTATTATTTCACTTTCGTCATAAAGATTGAGCAAGGTTTTCATGTTTCAACTTTACTTTTAATCGTGATCTATAATTATGAAACGGTATTTTTTTTTTTCGTTGTTGACATTTTGCGAAAATGGTATATTGCAATTTTTTGCAAAATATAGCTGATCTTGTTGCAAAGTTCAAATTTGCTCTCTTTAATTATTACTTGATCTTTTGAAAAACAATATTTCTTCAAGAAAATTTTCAAGACCTTTTAGCGACGGTCAATAAACGTTCGTCAAATATCACGAAATAACATTTAACATTGACAAAACAGAATACAATGTTATCACTTTAATGTAAATGCGTGAATTTTACTTTACTGTAATTTATACTTAAACATAAAATCGACAAACGTTTACTGATAAATGTTTGTAAAAACTAATTTGCATTACAAAAAGAGGTTTCCCGAAATGACACAATGGCATAAAGTAATGACTTGATAACAGCTTATGTTTTTTATGCAAGCGTGAGATTTCAAAGAATGTAACATTTATTGATATAAAAAATGGATTACCCAGACTGGCGTAATTGCGTCCGAAAGTGATATATTTCACTTGGTTAAATGCGAACGCAGTTAGAGCCATACGTTATATTTTAAGTGAAATTTTTTCTGAGGTGCACTAACGATTGGTTATTGTTTTGCAGGGAAGTCGAAGGGGCTGAAGGAATCGTGACCGGCGGAAGCGATAAACGGGGAAAACAATTGTATATTATTATTGCCAACCGACCCAGATGATGCGTGATCAGCTGAGCCCAGCACTCCAGCAGCACTTCCCCGATACTAGGATTGCGCACGTCTGTCGCTCTTTCAACATGGCTGCCACCCCAAGGGGTGGCTTTGCTTCAGCGTGTCTCAAATGATCAACTATACTGTTGATATTGATATGCGTGGTCTTGAAAAACGACTAACTCTAGGCCACTTCCCTCGATGCTTTCCGAAACGGACATGCGCTTTTTCGGCCTTTAACGTGGGGTTTAAGGGCAGGACAGTGCGATGCT
Source organism: Probaryconus sp. ZL-2020 (assembly GCA_022817065.1). Classification (NCBI taxonomy): domain Eukaryota; kingdom Metazoa; phylum Arthropoda; class Insecta; order Hymenoptera; family Scelionidae; genus Probaryconus; species Probaryconus sp. ZL-2020. The sequence goes on along the minus strand of JABFQA010001125.1, from coordinate 2,084 downwards.
TCAAAAAGTAGGCTTTCAGAATTTTTGTACTTTTTCTTTTTTTTTCCTCCAAGAATTTACAGGACATAGGTCAAAGTCATGAAATCCATTTGAAACCTTGATCAATCTTTTGGCTTTTATTTTATTTTATTTTATTAGTTACGAAACAAGTAATCTGTTTCTTTGTTGCTTTGCATCGTTAGTGGAGCAATTTTGAAAGTACCGTTGTCGGTTTTAAAAGAGAATGAACAAGATACGAAATCATTTTTACTGTTTCAAAATTGTTTGGAAATTTAATTTTGATAAAGACAGTATCCATTATGTTAACTTTTTTTTTTTCTGAAGAAAATTTCAGAATTTTATAACGTCTGAGCAAAGATTCAATTTTGCAGAGGGTTTCAGAATTTGCATTTTTACAAGGGTACTTACCTCGTTTGCGAGCGAGAGCTTGCATATATGCTGTAACAAGGTCGTAATACTTTTCGCGTTTGGCAGTCAGGCGATCTCGATTTCTAAGCTGACAGATCAATAATGATCCCACGTGGTTTATGTGTGCTTTCAAAATTCCTAACACTATTTCTAATTCTGTTACACCTAAAAAATTATTACATGATAAAAATAAAAAAAAACATGAATACGTATATCTGATTTATAAAAGTGAATAAAAAACGACCCAATGATAAAAATCTGAAAGTATTGTTTTTTATTATTAACAGCAAATTTGTTTAAAACTTTTTAATGGCAAATGATTTTCAAAGTTCAAATTTCATTTTTGTTTTCTTTCTTTACTTTCTGATTTTTGTTTATTGTTCATTATTCTGTATAATAGCAAAACATACTTTTCAATAATAGTCGAAATTCTCTAATACGTGGATTGTTATAAAATTTTCTTGCAGGTGTTGTAATGACGGAATCATTGTCAGAATACTTCTTGTCATTAATTGGACCATAAATGTCCAAAAGAAGAGCATCCACTAAAGCAGTCATATTTCCTTCCGGAGGTGTTAAATTTGGCAAAGGAATTGGAACCATCTAATAACAAAATGTAAGCAATTATTCGTACAATATTCTTTTTTTTTTTTTTCTTAATAATAATATTATAATAATAGTACCTTTTTTCTTGTTCCATTAATAATGCCTTCTTTATTAAAATTTCCATTGTAATCTAAATCGCTCTCACTTTTGAGTATCCTCAGTCTGGTGTGTTTTCCTTTTTTTCGTTTATAAGCACTGCTGATGCTTTTGTAAAGATCACTGTTCTTGTTCAAGTCCCAAAAGTTTGGCGAATTGAAAATATGCGGTTCCAAATTTGATTTGATCTTTTCTTTAACCGATAAATAACGCCTTTCATAAATGCAGTTTGCTGAATTGCAATAAACTTGAGGATAAGATCCTTCCGCATAAACCTTTTCATTTTCGACGTTAACATATTTTATGTGGTAACTCAGTTGAGTATTTTTTGGAACTGGGATCACGTTGCACTTCATTTTCAAAATAGATTTTTATCCGTGACATAAAAAAGAATTGTAATCTTGAATTTTGATATACCACAAAGATGACGATATTCACCTGGAAATAATAAAATGAAAAAATGAATTTTTGTAAAGTAAAAAATGTATTCAACGTTACTGTTTTTATATCAATTTGTAATTATTTATGAGAAAACAGCACACACGATGGAATGTAAAACTTTTTTTAAAAGACCACGTATTTTCTATATAATTCATTGACTGTGTTGTAACAGCTGTTTATTTAAAGTAATAGCCTATTATGAAGTCAGGTATATGAATAGTTATTGTTTCCACACCTGTCAACTGTTTGTCTCTTATCCTCACTTTTATTATCTTTGCCCTATTCTATTATCAATAGGGATATTGTAATCAACTTTCCTTTAGTTTAATTTAACGTAATTCAACAAGTCAGTTTACAATTGTTGTTACATTAAATTTTGATATTTCAAAAATTTACGTTCATTGCCAAAAATGATAATAACATTTTTGTAAAATTCAAATTATATTTAGTTCATTATTGTTGAAAATTATTGTATAATTATTTTAAATGTTAATGTATTTAATATTGCACATTAGATTATGTCGTAGCTTGTT
>JABFQA010001124.1:0-15032 GCA_022817065.1 Probaryconus sp. ZL-2020 | reverse complement strand
ATTTCAGCAGAGTTAAATAAATCGTTTTTTAATTCAGAAGAAAATATCAGAAGTGAAAAAATGTTTCATATTTTTGGAGGAGTTCGAGGACTTTTAAAATTCGAAAATTATAAAATCGACAACAATATCTTCCGGCTCCATTACAAACTGACAACAATCCTCTTGATTTTGTTTTCAACGATTGTAACAGCTGCACAATATATTGGAAATCCAATCCAGTGCATGGCTGATAATAGGATCCCTCCACAAATAATCAATACATACTGTTGGATCTCAACCACTTTCACTATTCCTGGCAAATACGGAACAGTTGGTGTCCACAATATTAGTCCAGGTGTAGGATCTAGAGAAAAAGACGATCTTATCCAGTATCATAAATACTATCAATGGGTTTGTTTTATGCTCTTCTTCCAAGCTATACTTTTCTATGCTCCACGTTATCTCTGGAAAAGTTGGGAAGGTTTGTGTGTTATTAATATTTTCATTAATACTTTTGAATTGTAATTCTTTCTAATTTAAAATTTAAAAAATATATTTTCTTGTTATTACTTTCAGGTGGTCGTATCAAGAGGTTATCAATGGACCTACAATTCAACATCGATTTTGACAGTTATGAACCACATTGCCAAATGCTTTGCAAATATTTTGTAAAGAATTTGCATCACCACAACGTTTACTGCCTACGATTTTTTTTCTGTGAAATATTAAACTTCGTTAACGTAATTGGACAAATATACTTCATCGACTATTTCTTAGGTGGTTCCTTCTCAACTTATGGTACAGAGGTACTGAAATTCACAGAAATGGAGTACAATGAAAGAATAGATCCCATGTCTTTAGTATTCCCCAAAGTTACCAAGTGTGTCATGCATACATTTGGTGTATCTGGAACAATTCAGAACATTGACGCCCTTTGTATTTTACCAGGAAACATTGTTAATGAAAAAATTTACGTATTTCTTTGGTTCTGGTTCATAATTTTATCAATCTTTTCTGGATTGGCTGTAATATACAGATTTGTTAATTTAGTATTTTGGAAAGTAAGGTATTACTTACTCTCAATAAAATTTCCAAGTATCCCTAAGGAACATTTTTACACTATTTGTCAAAAATTTGATTATGGAGACTGGTTCATTCTTTATCAAGTCAGTCAAAACATCGACCAAATCATTTTGAAAGATCTGATTGAAGTTATTTATGATTGTATGTCATACAAATGTAATAAGCAGAAAGAACAAGAAGATCAAGAAGATCAAGAACATATACCAAAATACGACGTAACATTTCCATAGGATAATTAATATTAATTTTAGGTTGTAAATAATATGAAAAAAAATTGTACAGATTGCGCGTGGATATGTAAAACTTATAAAAATAATAAAAAATATTTTATAAAAAAATATAAGATAATCTATATTGAATTTATCAAATTAAAACAAAACTTTTTGTACTTAAAATAAATATAATATCGGTGATCTAATCATTGAATGAGTTGAAATTATTATGTTAGTGTCTTGAAAAAAAAAATAAAAATAAAAATAAATTCGAAGATGCGAAAAATGTTTAAAGCAAGTAAAGTAAGTTTTAAATAGAATAACTCTGGAGGCATAACGCGTCAACGTTGTCACCAATGAGGAGCAGTTGAGGTAATAGCTATATACTGGATGGCGTCAGCTTGTGTAACTATCGGTAATTAATCAGAATCATCCCCGTATATCGTGTCCACGGTGGTAAGGGGGTAGTTAACCAGTGACGTCACGCTTATGGCGACATCTGGCTGAGCACTAGCTGGACACCACCACCGGACACTGCAGAAATGCTGGTCAACGAACACTAACCCCAGGATCAAAATTACCCTTGCGCTTCTCGAGGCTGTGCCGGCTGCTTTAAATTAATTTCTCATTCAAAAGGCCATTTTTCTTTGTTTGAGAATTTGGGACTTCTCTCTATTTGCTACGAAACCCTTACCTCCATAACTCAATACGCTTAATGCGTGGCATGAATTTATATAACTATTCAGGATAGAGCTGTAATTAAATTGTATTTTATGAGTTAACGATTTAGTTTAAGGAGAACGATTCAAAGGATTTGAAGAAAAACTGAAGTCTGATTTTTTCTTTCACTCCAGGGTTTAAAAGATTTTTAGTCTCATTTTTTTTTCGATATGATTTTATCAACAATCATTAATATTGAACAATTAAAATTAAAATTAAAATTAATTTGTTCAAAGATATATACTCAGAAACGGCTGATAATAAACTCGTTTGAGTAGTATCTTTTGTATGATTATAAAAGTCCATCGATTACACAACGAGAAGATAAAATCAATGGCAAGTTTTACAGAGCGATCACTTGTTTATCGAATTGAAAATTTAAATTTGATAACGCGATTGACAATACATAATACGATCTACGCAATCGCGGCTAGGCGGCAGGTATTAAAAGCAAATCCGCATGATGCGATTTAATTGAGCGATTAACGGCTAAATATCCCCCTTTGAAAACGAATCGTCCAGGATGTCCAACACGCTGGAAAATATAATTCAAAGATATTTATGGCTGGATTACCGCTGGAATTGGGTATCTAATATACACGTCCCGTCCGACCACGTTGCCAGGAAATCAGCTGACCACCCCGCGGCCAAAGTAATGACTATAATCCCGTGTGATTTGTCGCCGCCTGCCTGTCGATGTGCAAATTTTATACTACAAACAAAGACATTTTAAATTAAGCTCAAAACCTGAAATCATTTTGTGCATCACAACCAACGAAAGCATAAAATTTCATTATCCTTAAAATTTATGCAATAAAAAATTTACCATACAAAAATTGTTCATGTTCGTATGACGAAATTTATGATATTTTATTTATCATCGAATAATAAATTTTAATTATCAATTATAAGCAAAGTAGTTTTATATACGAAATATTTTATTTAAAGAAATTATAAGAAACAAATGTTACTATTTTCACACTAAAAGAAAAAAAAAAATATATTTTACTTGTTTTCTGAAATGACTTTTTTCTCGGCAATACTTTAAAGGGTTTCTTTCTTTCAATTGCTACTGCCCGGGGACGTTCCTTGAAAAAGTGTATTTTACGAGCTGAAACCCTTCTACAAAGTACGAAAAGAAAACTGTTAAAAGATGTTTAAAGTAAAAAAGAAATACATATTACAGAAGGGATGAAATAATGTTCCCATGTTACTTCGAGGAACAAGTTTCCTCGCACCATATGTTGACCTTATGAAATTCCCCTACTTCACAAAAATAAATTTTCTATTCATTCCTATCTGCATCTAAATGACTTATCAAATCCCAAATTAACATAATCTCCCAAATGAAAATGTTCTTCATTAACCTCGACAAAAGAATAACAAAGTACTTTATGCCATCGCTAATTAACCCATTCACATATTTTAACAGACGTAACAAATTTAATCTTCCCCCACCTCGCGCAACGACCCGCCTACAACGGCATTAAGTCATAAAAAGATGCTCGACATCGAGTCCAACTTTGTTTAGAAAATGGCCGTTTACTGAGCTTTTGCCATACCTACATATATATACACATAACTATGTATATATTTTCCAGGGCATAAAAAAAAGCTCTTTAACCCAATATTTCTCGGTGGCGTTTCACCACCTTGTCGCTTAACTGCTCCCCATAAGTAACGCCGGCCCGGAGAAGGTCATTCTCTTCAATGTTCCGCGCGTAAAGTCTTCATCAATCGGAAAAGCTATTCGAAAGCCGTAAACTTCGGCAGTTCTTGGGAAAGTTGTGAAGGTGTGATCGGTCGAGGAAGGAGCTCGCGAGGAAGGTGTAGAGGTAGGAAAAGCTCGCACCTCCTGGCGTTGACCACCCCCCAAGACGTGGCCCAGTGCAGCGGGCTGTCCTATCATCTTCCTGAGCTTGCACCAGCCCGAAAGCCCGAACCACGCCTGCAAGCGTGCGCAGGCACCGCCCTTTGGCCAATCATGCCTTGCAAGTTTGCAAGCTCAGCGCCTCGACCGAACTTACGAACTGTGCCGAGCCGCTGCCGACAAACACCACGTGCCACGCGTCCGAGGTGCACGTGTTTCGCGCTCTGCTTGCGTCACGAACCCGAGCTTTCGTCAATAATCATTAGTGAGCTTGCGAATTTTTTATTAATCATGAGCTCGCGAAGGTAGACATTTTTCGGCAAAGGACTGTGAACGAATTGGTGCTTCTGAACGATTGCTCTTGGCCAATTGTTCCCGTGAGCTTTTTTGCCTCGTCGGAAGCTTTTTGCCTGGTGAGTGAAATCATTTTGTCTAACGAAAAGTTGCACATTTCCTTTTGTTTCAAAAGTCATTTTGGAAAAGCTTGTGATTATTTTGCACTGTTTTTGCAGAGATACTTTCGTCATTGTTATGGAAATTTTAGTGGTTCAATGTTACATAGATTATGTTTTGTGAAAATTGCAAATTTTGTAAATGACAATTTTGCATAAATTATATACATTGATTTGTGAGACATCATCCTGAATTTTTTCACTGCCACGCCACTTATCACAGGGTTGCCGATATTCAACAGTTGGTCCTTCTTTTATCTTTCAAAGCGCACCCCCGTCTCACCGAATCAGATTCTTAAAAGTCCTTTTTACCCTCGTTTCATTTGTACAACAGTGCTCACTTTTAAAGCTCCATTCTTCTTCAATACTTAAAAAAAATGTTTTCACTGTTGAACTCAAAATTTATACAACGCAAATTACGTGTTGCAAATTTAGCGCATTAATAAATTTGTTTATTATTAGTTTTACAACTAAAATTTAAAATTAACTCTCAACTTAAAACGCGTTGTGTGATATTTTTATCATTATTTATACTGGCTGTAAACGTTAGCATTTGTCCCTGTTAAATTTGGCCGATTCTTTTGTCATTAGCATTTTACTTGATTAAAGTATGTTGCACTGCAATCTTGCATTTTAATTCGCGATTAATATTCCTTATCGCGAGTTCAACGATGTCGCGAAATTAAAATTTATAATAGTGTTAAGTTAAATCATAATACGACTTAAGACGCTTACACTTTGCGGCTGGTGTGTTCGTGCAGTATTTGCCATACATAATACACTTCATTTGAATACGTTACAACGTATGACGCGAGAAAAATTTCATTGCATATATAATTACAAGAGAGAACTTGAGATTTATATGACTTAAATTTTTCAATTAGTTATTTGCATATTACTTTTTTTTTCTCCGGTACAAATAATCGTCGCTGTTACTTAGAACACTTTGTGATTTATTAGCAACTGCAAAAATCGTGAAAAGTATAATAAAATTATTCTCTTGTAATTTGCTTGATTCATTTTTATGGGGTTTTGATCATTGTTATTTAGAGTTTTTGTTGGATTTTTCGATGGATCGTAATAAAGGATAAAAGAAACACACGAAATCAAACGAATTCGTGAAGATTATTTTCGCGAGGCTCAAAAGTAGCGGTTCGACTAAAACGTTTCATTACCATTGAAACGAAGGAAGAATCCCGGCGTGGCCATAGGTGTAACATATTTATGTTGTGAACCGGCCGAGTGTGGGCAATAAATAGCAGCGGTCCCGGGGTGGGGTAGGATAGGATTTGGCGCCGGGGCAAGAGCGATTACGCTTTGCCCTTTCCAACTCCCTCCTCCTTCGGCCATCCCTTTTGGACAGAGAACGCCGTACCGCCACCCGAAACTGTTCGTTTGTTTTCACCCCGCGGCTAGATATCCGTGTACACGAGTGTGCACGAAGGTATGCAATACCCGGTGTCGGAATGCCGCTCTCTTTCCCGCTTTCTCTCTCTCTTTCTCTCTCTCTCTCTCTGTCTATTGTACGTACCATTCATATCACGCGAATTCACGTCGCGTTTCTGTAAACTGAGCTTTGCACTTTTACTAACACGTCGTGAAATGTACAAAATTATTTATCGTCCGGCGCACGAAATCACGGACTATGCCCGCTCGCTGACTTTACCTATAAATTCTGACCTGAAATGTTTCGGTAGGATTAAACACTTCGCAATACACTCTAAAAGTCTTTCATTGCTTCGGCTAATTTTTGTCAATTTCATTCAAATGCTTTACATGTCAAATTTTCACGATTGAATTATTCTTTAGGAATGACCTTATTTTACAAATCTTTCTTCTTCTTGTTTTTCAACGAAAAAATAAATCCATGAAAAGTTATTCTGTACGATTAATCGATTCGTATATCTAAATGGCATTTTCCATCTTGTCACCAAAACCTTGTTCGTGATTGAAAAATCCAGTGGCAGCCAAGAATGCATTCAGATCATTAGTAACGGTGTAATGCAGGACAGCAGGAATTTTCAGATTCCCACTGCATACCGCGACATGATCACACTGCAATGTGTGCGCGTTGTCGAAACTCGTATGCCTGGATATATGTCTATCTAATGATGCATATCTCCGAGTCCGTTATGCTCGAATGTCTCGCGAGTGAAAGGGGGAGGGGAGGGGCACCGAGGGCCTAGGAATCGGTATGGTTGCGATGAGATTGAGAGCTTGCGGTCAAATGCCAGCTCGGCCTAACCTAACTGGCACACTCACTACTTGCTAATTCGCAGACCTTGCAGATGCAGCTTGCCTGAGAATCCGAGCAATGTAGCTCAAGAGTTACTGCAACTAACCAAGTAGCCAGGAGAGTTGCAATTTGATGCATTGTGCTTGTATCTCGTTTGCCGATTACGATCGATCGTCCCCTTCCGAACTGACGCTTGGATTGTTCGACAAAGGTCACATTCCATTCTGATCAATTTTCCATAAGCAAGGTTTTTGATGATTCATTCGAACGTCATTTAAAATTCATTTCGATTAATAACCGTTAAGAAAAAGTTGTTAAATTTGATCCTGAAAAAAGAATCTTCATGTTTGCTAAAAGATTATTCCTGATGGATAATATTGTGGATTAAATAGTTAAAGAATTCAGATATTCAAAAGTGATTATTAAAGAAAATGCATCATCATTGAAGAAATTTTGGAAATAATCTTGACTTAGTGTTACGAATTATTAATGATTAATATTCTACATGTAGCACTTATTATCTTATAAATAGCGATGTATTATTAATTGCACAGAGTTTAGCTGGAAATTGCAAATTATATTAATACGTATATTGTAGGAATTTCAGGACCTTCAGTTGTCTGCTTGTAGAAACTGGTTGATAGGTCATGATATTGAATTTTCTCTGGAATTGGGTCAGATGTAATACAGAATCATTGGAAAATTAATTAACCTTATTTAATAATAATGAATAACATTTTAAAGTATGCTAAAATATTAACGGCAAACTTTGCCTTGAAATCATTTTTATCACTCGTCGCAAACGAATGTGACATTATTCGACCAACTCGTTTAATTTGAACAGAAAAAAAATACAAACAATTTTCTGCTGAATGCTTTCGCGATATATCTTTTGTATGACGTATAATTAAACTTTTTAATAATCGACTAAGTGCTTGCAAATTGATAATGTAATAAATTTGATTTCGGCGAATATTACTTTGTGCTCTTTCTATTCAACGGCTTTGGCAATTTTTTAATCAATCAATTTTTATTGCTTGCATATTAAAAAGTAAATATGTATATGTATCGAAACTTTAACAAAAAGAGAATCAAAAAGAAAATGTAATTTTTTCAATTTTAAATTCCGAATTTGTGAAAATTCGCCAAATATAAAAAGAATATACATATTTATATAGAAATGAATGTTATTACTTATAAATTATTTAACTTTAAATGACTCATGTCTTTGATAATGAGATTTAGATAGAAGGTACTCAGATTTCAGAAATAACTGACCCGAAATCAGATAATTCCTGTACAAAGACATGCTTCCTTATTCAAGTACTAACTATCTAACTAACTTAACTAACTCTCTATATACAACCAAACTCTAATTATATTATAGAATAAAATTAATCTGTATGAGGACGCTAATTAGATCAACTGTATTCAATATCAAATTGATTAATCCAATTATTATTGCCTTGTGTTAAAGAAATATAATTTCTGATTTATGAATTATGATTTTTGTTAATTTTAGTGTTAAAGGATAAAGAGCAAATATAGTATCAAGTAAACATAAAGTCAACTAGGCGTTAATGTAAGCAGATAAAAATCGTCCTCAAAGACCAACAGAGGCCTCGGTTGATTCGATGCAATTTGATCGGTCGCAAGTCCTTGGGGTCCTTGGGGCTTATGCAAAATCGCGCCGGAAATCGCGTTAGTTCGCGAAGCGACGGTGGCGTGCGGGTTAATAATTACAGCGGCGTTCAAGCCCGCTGGTTGCTGGCGGCACCGAATCCTCGCGGACCTCGAAACGCGCGTAGATAAAAATCAGTAATTAGCCGGGACCATTATGGCGGCCGTTTGAAAAATTAGCGAGTCAGAGGTAACCGCCCCTCTGGGCACAATCCCGCGTTGGCGCTCCCTACGCAACGTGCATCTAGCCTGTCTCTGATTTATACGGGTTCGCTATTAATTACTCACCCTCCCCCCCTTCCCCCTCGGCCCGGGCTACCTCGACCTTTTAATGTCCATGTGAGCACACACGCAACTTTTCTCCCTCTTTCAGGCAAACTTCCCAACCCGCCGAAAGAGAGCCCGAAGAGTAATGCGTGTTTGCGAACTCTCCGCGCGTACTTACGTGTTTACATCGCGAAATAATTCAACGACTTCGCAACGCCGCTCAAACACGTGCATACCAAATCACTGTGTGCACGTGCTTTCGAAAATCATCAGTCGATGGAAATATTGATTCGTGGCGTCGTTAAATTTTCAACGCTCTATGTTAGATCTGCATTGAGCTACGGCTAATTTGCAAACTTTCCTGCGAATTCGATTATCAAATTCTGATGCAGTCGAATTCATTAATGCGTCGAGAATTATGTAAAAATGATTTTCTGCATCTTAAATTGAGTACTAATTCACGATCTTGAAAACCATCCCCAAAAATCCAAATTACAACCAACCCTGAAACAATACAATACTCCCAAAGCTTTAGGATAAGCGGAAAATTTAAATTGCACGCTAGGAATTAATCGTTCGAAAGCAATTACATTAGGCATGTTTGTTGATTTTTGCTCGGCGTGGAATGTGCCAGCAGTAAATTTGCCCCCACCCCGTTCTCATTTTTCTCCAATCTTCAATGAATTTTCCAATTTACAGACTCAGAACCAATCTACAAGTCAGGCGAATGTCCTAATTTTTGCTCACTCCAACCGCGCTCTGATACGACATGATTAATCATAAATCGTTTACATTCTTAAATATAAATGACAAAAAATGTTGAACAGAAAAATGGACATTCGTAAATTGTTTTCTATTAATTCAACGAACAAGATTTGCATGCACGACGAACCCCGAAGTAGAACATTTAAGTTATTAAGGAGACTTCCTCGTCGTGGCAGAGAAACTCGAAGTAGCCATTTTTATGCCGCGTATGTATGAATATGCATATCCCGATAACCGAACTGTCGGAAAGTCGTAAGCCCGGCGAACTTCTTATCTTCGTTGGTACGATGTCTCAACTAGCGTACCACAGGGTGTTTTAGCTCGATAGATACAGCTAACTACCCCCAGACACCTATGTACTTAACGTAACCCATGTAAACTTACGCTAGAACAAATTTACCCCGGCCACCTTTTACCCCGGACCAACGAACCGCTCCACTTGGATTCCCCCCCCCCATCCCCCTGCTTTCCCACTACCAAATATTCTATCTCACTCGGTTTGCGTCGGAACACCAATGTTATGAAGTTGTGTTAAACTTTTCGCGAGCATAGTTTCCAGAACACCCTCGGGTGACTGCACACTGCTTACTTTGTTTCACGACATACGTGTGGGTACCGGGCCGTAACAATTATTTAAAAGACTTCAGTTAACCAAGATTATCATTTCAGATATTTATTTTTATTACAGTTTCAGTGGTATTCCTTTCACGAGAAAATTCGATAATTAATACCGAACAAAAAAACAACGAGCTGTAAAATGATTTTTGTAGTTTTAGGAAGTCACACATTGCCCTCAGACAGCAAACAGAAACATTAGTTAGATAGTTCTGGCGGTTACTGTTGAAGAAACATACACATGCATCTTATGTTTCGTATTAAATTACTCATCTTAAAAATTCTCGGCATGACGCGACCCGGCAGGCATAGGCGAAACTTACGCAGTAACTTTGCGGAAGAGTGGTCTTCCGTGAGCGAGCAAGAGAGAAAGAGACGAAGCTAGTTTAACAACATTACAACATTATTAGATTTACCACAAGCACCTACCCTAAGGCTGCGCTGCACACATTAGACACATAGCCCATAGTATAAGTAACCCTAAGCCTCCGTAAACCATATTTTACTAAGTCTACTCTGAACTCTGCTCCGTAGTTGGATTATTATTTTAGGAAATAAATATATTGGAACTTTTTCAAATGTTTATAATTAGAAGTAACTAATTAATTTTATAAACATTATATCTGAAATTCCATATGGACTAATTTCAGAATGTGCACTGAAAAAATTTTAATTGACAAATTCCTATAGTTTATAGTAGTCAGCTTTTATCGAGCCATCTACTATAAACTATAGGAATTTGTCAATTCAATTTTTTTTTTAAGTGTGCATCCAATTCTTCTAATAAACAAATCTTTTAATTTGATAACATCAATTAAATATTAATATGATAATGTTATTTTAAGGTTGAAACATTGGAAACGTTATTTCATATGAAAGCTATTGAAGCTGAACAAATATTGAATACGAGGCGCGACATTCGGCTAATGTGTAGCTATTGAGTAGGTACTCTTAAGATAAGGGTGACTTCGCCCCCTCTCTCATACGTTTCCGTTATCTGACGCTAAACGGCACCGTCGCCCGTGGATTCCCATGTAAAAGGGATGCTGCTCGCTGCAGGACGGTCCTACATAATACGCCGGCACATTACTGTCGAAACTCACGAGATAACCGGAATTTAGAACGGCGAGACAGAATTTTTGTAGAATTCCAAAAGATACGTGAAAAATCCGCACTGGCCGTTTGCGAAAGAGATTTATCCCTGACAGCTTGTATGTTCGCGTGCATGCAACCACATTACGTTTCTTTTGACCTATCCATAAGGTACCATGACAAACGCACTATCTTATCATTTTATAATTCGCTTCAAGGAATTCATCTTTTACAAATATTATACCTATGTGGTTTTTATGCATCGTAGAAATAATTCCTGTTCCAAAGAGAAGGATGTGAAGTTAAATTGTGAATGTAGAAATTATTTATTGTATACTAATCATAAAGCTATAAGAGAGGAATTAATTTTCTAATTGTTTAGTGATATTTTGAATGATCTTAAAAGTTACTGTTAGAAGACAAGGAAATCTTCTTTTAAAAATTAATAATACCCTAAAGTTTCTAAAATGGAAGTGTTGTTATTCAGACAATAGCCGAGAGATCTAATTAATAATAAAGCCAAGTAACTGCGAAACTAGAACAGAAGTAACAATTCCTCGCTCGTCTCCTCTCTCGTTTAAGGGAAACTGTCCACAGCAGGGTGCAAACTGCCCTTATCTGCGCACGTTTATACCCAAGCCTTATCTGTTGTCTACCGCGTCCAACAGCTTCTAACACGTTAACAACTAACTACACTTCCCTTCAGACATTCAGTTCCTCGAGCCACTTGTGAATTTACATCCGTTAATGACGTTCTCCCAAATTCCTCGACCGTCAAATTCACGTGTGCCTGTTCGACTGCAAAAATTTCCTTTGAGATACAGACGATACTCCTGCGTCCGATGAAACACGCAATTTTGCAGTCCAATTGCTCTTCGAAACTTCACTCTCCTGTTTTCGTGCCATCGAATATCGTCTCAAGATGATGTTTCTTATCCTGGACTTTCTCCATACTTTTTCCATACAATTTTTTTTTTTTTTCTTTCCTTTTTTGTGTCCCAGTCGAATGTACTTGGACGTCGCTTAGCAGGGAGGAAAGGGACGAACAGAGGAGGGTTGAGGAACGCTGCGGTGAAAACAAAGACGTTACTCGCCCCTATCTCGGGGTTGTAAAATAACCGATGAACGAGACGAAAGCCGGTTTCTTCACCGGGAAACGTGGAGCACGGTAATAAATGAGATAAGCTTCGGATATATTCTTGTATGGGTAAAAGCATTATCGATGTGTTGTTTCTCTAACCCTCAAGTATTTTTCCACTGTTGCGAAAATAATTCGAGCAGATAAAGTGGAAGGAACGATTCAATTATACCTGCCTTATATATTCATCCCTAATGTACATGTTACGTAAGTTATTGAATTTCAGGGAATTCTCTGTCTATCTCGCTCTGTATTGCTCTTTCTGTTTACGTCCGTTCTGAAGCTGGAAGGACATTGTCCTGACACTGTATGATTTCATATAAAAGCACCAGGAGAGCAATACCTTTGATATGCAAAAGTGAAATATTCATCTCTCAGTTCTTTTATATGAGATAGTTTTTTTCGATACTTGCTTCTTGCATCTCTTCAAAGGATAACTTGAAAGAGTCAACAAGTCAAAGAATTCTTGAGAAACATAAATTGCTTTTTTATTATCTACAATTTGGGTTGGGATATGTGAAAATATTTAATCTGAAATTTGATCGAATTAAGATTGAAATGAATCTGAAAAAAAAACTCCAATTGGTGTATTTCAGATTGTTTTCTAAATTTGAAAACAAAAATAATCCAGAAAATTGGCAGGAAACTGGTTTTCTTCGAGGAAAGTTCTCGAAGTCCTCTGATACAAAAGCCTTTCCCTGGACTTTAATCATGTCGTTTGTCCCGATACTCTGTCTCTCTTCATCTCATTAGTCTTTTACCATAAATGGGATAACAAAGTCACTCGACTGAGACTCGATGAAGAAAAGATATTTCAAGCTTGTTTGTTGTCCTGTTACGTTTTCTTGAACTCCATTCACTTGTTCCTAATTATATTTCGAGGATTATAGAATTGTTTCTTAAGTCAATTATAAAATTACCAAAAGATCAATAGACTCGAAAACTGATTTCATTTGTTTTCCAGGATTCAATCTATTCCTGACAACATCCAACTCAAAATATCATCTATATTTTTATTTCTCCTTTATAAAATAATAAAATATTCATTAAGCTAAAGTGCTTTTAAAAACAACGAGGATTATCGTTAAGGGTACGAAGAAATCTACGTTGCATTCACAATACATAATTTACACAACTCTTTAATTATCACCATAAAGATAAAAATGATGCCGAGCATTTCATTCAGTTTGCAATTAAGTATCAGAATTTTGTTGATCATAATTCAGGATAAGTAGTCATAAAAGCCGAGCCGCCCACACGCAAACACGTGTGTTTTACGAGATTTATATTTCCCTTAATTATTCCAGCATGAATGCAAATACTTCATAAAGCGCATTCTATCCAATAAAATTAATAGTGTTTTTGTAGCATGAAAAAAAAAACAATTTAACTTTCCACCATTAGGCAATAATTTTTTTTTTCCATGATTTGAAATTGTTCGGTGATTTACACCAAAGTCTATAGAGCGTCGAAAATGCGTGGCACTTTCCAATAAAATTGCAAACGCAATTAGAGCGGGCTTCCTTTCAAGTCGAGCGTCAAATTAAATCCGATGTCGAGCGATGCAGCACACTCTCGTTCAAACATTCTTAATATATATTGCGATAACGGGACAAGAAAGAGTCAAACAGTGGCCTTTTGGATGTCAGACTGAGATCAGTTGTGACAACGAGGGGGAAGGGGGACGGAGGAAGGCGGGGAAGAGGAGGGGAAGTGTTTAATAAGCCGGGTAGGTCTGGGGTGCAGTTAGGCAGAGAGGGTCACATATGAGCGATCGCCACGCACGTCCTGCAGTACTGGTCGTGGCAGCGGCATTTACGTTAATTAAATTTTCCCACCCCTTTTCCTACTGCCGATTCTCGATCCTACACACTCCCTTCCGCAACGGGCATCAATCAAATGAATCTAAATCTATGTGCCTGTTGCCCGTTAGATTTAACATTTGAGTTACTATTGTAAACTCAATAACCACCTTTGAGTTCAATTCAGAGTTAAGTAACAGAAATGTTATGCGTTGAACTTTTTGTAGAATAATTCTTGAGAACAGAAAACATAAATTTATACAAAGATTTGTCTACGTAGAAAACTTAAAGGAATTTTATGCAAAAGTATTTAATGGCATTTTACGGTTATCTGATTTTAATTATCTGTTCATTATCAGATTATTTAATACGTAACAATAACCAAAACACTTTGATTATTATTAGATCAATGTGGATTATTTAGTTAATTGGATATTGTAATATCCTAGGAATTTACTTGAGGAATTTCTATTGGCAAAGTAGCAATAGAAATTATACGTGTACAATTTTTTAAATATGTATTCGATAATACATTGAAATTGTATTTTTGTTAAGTTAATTATACGACAGGATTGGTGATAAGTAAAAAGGAATAGTTAGTTCATCTGAGCAGAAATTCATTTTTTTTTTTTTTAATAATTACCCAACTAATTAGAGAAACAGGCTCTTTTCATTAATCGGTATTTTGTTTGAACTTTTATGATGAAAAAGGCTCTTCAGAAGACAGTCCACTTTCAGCAGCCGTTCCCTTGTGTCACCGTACGTTCTATTCTCGAGTGCTCACACGGCAACCCCTCTTTTCCGTTGGATTATTCCCGTGTTGAAACCTCTTGCTATGCGAACAATCCGCGAATGAGCGCGCTCAATCACTCGGATTTTTGTTAACTACCCCTGAAACCAATTAGTGCACAAAGGCCTCACTGATCGAGCCGGACTCGATCTAATGGCAAAAATTTTACATGCATCGCGTTACGTAAATAGAGGGCAGATGCGTTCTGATGCATGAAAAAGTGTTTTTTCCAATACGTCATTAACTTTTGCTCTAACTAACAAAAGGAAAGATTGTAACTTTTTTTTTCTTTGATCAATCGAATTTAGATATTTGTTTTTTTTTTTAATTA
>JABFQA010001123.1:0-15035 GCA_022817065.1 Probaryconus sp. ZL-2020 | reverse complement strand
ACAAAAAAAAAAAAAAAAAAAAAAACGAACACTGCGAAACAGTTGACGGAAGAACCGTAAGTATTATTGAAATATTTCACCCAAAATTGCATTTAACTTATGGCGTGTTCGAGAAGCTATTCTAGTGCAGAATAACTGACTCAAAGATAATATGAACTCTCCGGTTCGGTCTACACTGGAATCAAAACTTATTATTTTTCTCATTGACGTTCGATTGTATATTTTGATAGATATCTTTGATACTAAATTTCGTTTCGAATAGGGACCAAACAAAATTTTGTGATGACTCACAGTCAGTTATTCTACACCTGAATTACTTATCGAATACGCCATTTATTTATATTCAGGACTGTTGCCGCATGCTTGATAAAAATAACATTTTATTTTCCAGCTTATATATCCAGTGAAATTTGATATAGTTACTACACTTAAAGAAGATTTGAAAATTGTACACGTCATAGCAGATCACAAAAATCATTATTTTTCGGTAAGTTACTTGTCGATATATCATAAAAGTTATTTTCTAAAGACTGTTCCAGGCTTTCATTTTGTTTATACATATTGATATACAGTAACAGAAATATTTACTGTAAACTATATATTTTATGTGCAGATACAAAAAGGTTCTGAAAAAAGAACTGGTAAAAGGAAATACAACTTCAAGACTGATGATAAAAAAGAGTAAGTAAACATCATTGACCACAATTTTTTATTATAGATCACATTGTTAAACTTTTGCAGGAAAGTGCAGTGTACTGAGCAGCAGTCAACCGTGAAGGGAATGGCGAACATTTTTATTTCTAAAAATACAAGTAACATTTTGTTATGTAATTTCCAGCTATAATGAAATTATTTGCAGGAGAATGAACTGCGACTACTAATTTTTGAGAATCACGCGAACAAAATTAAAAACAAATGTCTAAGTTCTGAGTTGATCGACATCCAATTTCAGAAGCAAATTTATAATTTAACCATTTTAAGTTCTGCGATTGATTTGGATTTTCAAATTGGAATTGTGCTCGCAGACACAATTGGTGAAAATGCACCATCAGAATTAGAGGAAGTTAATTTAGAAGATGGGGAGAAGATCGTGGATTTAGAATATGCGGAGGAAGAAGATTAACAATTATTTTTTCATTTTTATATACATATATTTTAATTAAAATTTTAATTTTTGATTTTTTGTGATACTTTAAATTACCGTCAAACGGGGTGACATTGAACGCAGGGGTAAGATTTGACAACAAATTTTATTGTTATATTATTAGTAATAATTATATACGACATTGTAAATATAGCATAAGGGAAAAGTCAGTTACACAAAATAATAATGTGAAATAATTTTTACAAAATTTAGAAACAATTATAAAGGGTGTCCAACTAAACCTTTTTTGTCTTATCTCACTCCGTTTAACGGTATATAAATTTAGATTAATTATTGATTATTTACTTCTTTAGACAAGTATTAATTCGTGTGTAACACGAATTGTTCTATTCGTTGCTTTTCGATATGCACGAATGAAACTTCGTGTGCACTAGTACCCGTTAACGTACACGAGGAAATTAATTCGTGTGCAACACGAATTGTTCCTTTCTTTATTTTTCGTTCTGCACGAATGAAACTCCGTATGCACGAGTACCTGTTTACGTGAGCAAGAGAATTAACTCGTTTGAAACACGAATTTTTCTTTTCCTCATTGTTCATTCTACACGAATGCAACTTCGTGTGCACGCGTACCTGTTAACGTGCACGAAAGAATCAATTCGTGTGCAACACGAATTTGTCTTTTCCACATTGTTCATTCTACACGAATAAAACTTCTTGTGCACGCGTACCCGTTAACGTGCACAAGGGAATGAATTCGTGTGCAACACGAATTTTTCTTCTCTCATTTTTCGATCTCCACGAATGAAACTTCGTGTGCACGGGAAATTGCGCAAAGCTCGTATTATTGAATTGTCGATGTTTATTTTTTCGCACGGCAAAGTAATTCGCGCTACAGCGTATCCTTTTCCGTGCGTCGGCAAATTCAAAGGCAGTTTGTTATTTCATTCGAATTGAATTTCCCGCTTGCTACCATTTTAAAATTCTCCGGACTGCAGGACTGACAATTATGCCGAATACACCTATCATATCAAGCGCCATGGGAGTGGCGCGACAAGCTAAGGTAACGATAGGTCGTGCGCCGCTGCCTGTAGCAGTCTTTTCTGGAGTTTTAGTATCTTTAAACCAAAATATGATATTATAATATGACATAATTAATATGATATCATATATTTCCACTGCATTATCTTATTTTCAATTTAGTTTTTGTTATACTTTTTTAAACCTTGTTTTATAATAATAATCATAATAATATTAATAATTATTTCTAGAGGCCTCGTCCGGATAATAGTTTACAATGTAGTCGTGCTTTTACGTACTCTGGCAACAAAAGTTAAATTCCCCCAATCGAAGAAAATACTTGGTGGTACTCTCACCCCCGCTCCTGACCTCGGTGCGTCTCCGTTGCCCTTTACTCAGTTTTTTGTTGTGCTGGCGACAACAAACAATTTGTCTCTATTAGTTTTCAAGTTTTTTCACAGTCTTCATATATTAAACTCTCAGTTTCAATATAGGTTTTTAAACAAGGGTTTTTCTGCCACAAAGTTTTGCATAAGTTTATAAAAAATGAAAAAGAAAAAAGTGCTGTGGAAGTGTAAGTGTAAAAAAAAATAAGCAAACACCGTCATCGTGATCGATCGGATTCCGGTAATCGGAAGCGATCTCACCGTGACTGTCTCAGATCTCGTGACAGAGACCACCGCCCTCGGCTGGATACGTCCAATGATCCTGACCATCCGCCCTCGCTTCAAAACGCTCTCCTGGCCCAGATTTTAGAGACATTGAAGAACCAGAACCGTCGACTCGAGGCCATCGAGTCCGGCTCCTTCTCTCGTGCTGCTTCTGACTTTGAACGGGTGGCAGATGAGACTAGGGTGGATGAACGGGCAGACGAGGACACGAGTGACGAGCAACTCGTTTTGACTTCAACGGACGCCAATTCGGCTCAAGCTTCAGGTAGTTGGTCGAAGGAGAGACGGTTCTTTGAGAGCCGGGGCTGTGTACCAGGTTTCACCCTTTGTTGACCCTCGGACCTTTCATGAGACCTTGGCGGAGAAAGGTTATATACGACTCTTCCCTTCGCCACTATTCTCTAGTTTCCTTTGGGGTATTAACCCTTTGTTCAAGGGGTTTCTCACTCATGAAGTCTTCGAACCACTCTGTTCTGAAGTACTTCAGTAAAATTACTTCAAATCTGAAGTATTTGAAGTATTGTGAATTATTAAATTAGCTAAGACTTCAGTATGACTTCAAGTCATTTCGAAGTACTTCAAATAAAATGAAGTATTGTGAAGTACTCCGATGTATTTGAAGTTATTTGAAATTATTATTTGTTTATATTTCTTTATTTGATAACAGTAATAAGACCGTTTTTTTAAAAAAGTGCAGTGAAATACACCTAGGTGAATGGTGTTTATTTAAAAAGTATGGTAGTAATAAATGTCTAATTGGTTTGATACTTGATTTTGCGTATATTGAAGGAAAAACTTTCAAAAGTCAAGAATATTCAATTCCTTATGTTTGTGTAGACGGCAGTAGAACCAAAGAAATTGGCGCATTTTGCCATTGGTATGAACTGTCTTCAACTCCTCGCGAATTAAAATCTGTACCAATGGATGTTCATGGATATTTTAATGTGAAACAGTATATTTATACCATGTCATGAAGTACTGACTTGAAGTACTTCATGAAGTACTTCGAAATGACTTCATTTTTGAAGTCATTTGACCACCTAATAAGTCAGTGAGAAACCCCTTGCTTTGTTCTCTGTCTTATAGGAGAGATTCCCAAGGAAAGTGTTGTGTCCCAAACATGACAAGAAACTACCATTATACTTAATATAAGTTTTATTATAAATTCATATAGGATTCAGTATAAAAGAAATGAATGTAGTTAATAAATGAATGCAGTATGAATGTAGAATGAATGTTTAAATTTGAATATGTAACACATCTTCATTTCTTATTTTTTTTTTTTACAATAGTATAATTTGTAAGTGTATAATGATGTGAAAATGTAAATGGCAATTATGAACAAAATATAACGATGCATATAACAATTCTAGTGTATTAATTCTTAGTTTGGTCGAAAATAATCAGGTTTATCTCGTCTCCTCCTTGGTAAAGATTTGACTTCTATTTGTTCTTTCCGTCCAACTGGTCTTTCGTCATATTCTCTGTATAATTGACCTCCATCAAAACCCCTATGTTCAATATCCCTATTATTTTGAACAACATCAACTTGTTGATGAATAACTGGTACCTCTTGTTGAACTTCTGGAAAAGAAACAACCGAATTATTTCCCGAGTGCACAACAGAAGAATTTCTTTCTTGAATTGCATCCGGAGCAACAATTGGGCCTTCAAGATTCTGAGTTCGAGTAATAACTTCTTGTTGAACAAAATCTTCAACATAATTATCATTAACTCCAAAATAATTATCGATTTGCTTTGGTTTATTTTGACAACCGCAAGGATCTTCAAATGCTCTCAAGATTTGATCAATACTTCTGCTGTGTACGATGCCATCTTCATCTCTAACTTCGTACAATCTGGAACCCAATCGACCTATGATTTCTCCTCGTGACCATTGTGGTTTAGAAGGCCGATAATCTCTAAACCTGACAAAATCTCCTTGTGAAAACTGACGTACTTTCATTTGAACATCTTCTAAGTTTTGTGTAATTGGAGGTGGGCGAATTATCTCAAAAGGAAGACGAACTTTTAAATTCTTAAAAAATAATTCAGCTGGAGCTTTATTCGTTGTTGTGCATACCGTTGTACGCATTGAAAATAAAATTCTAGCTAATCTAGTTGATACGTCTCCTCCTAAAATTTTTACATAAAGCTCTTTGAAGCTTCGAACGGCACGCTCCACCAAACCATTCGATGCCGGGTGATAAGGTGGTGAGTTTAAAAACTGTACACCGTTTTTCTTGAGAAAATCTCGAAACTCCGAAGACTTGAATTGTGTCCCATTATCCGATACGATGCATTCAGGACAACCGAAATCTGCAAAGACCTCTCTAATGTTTTTTACCAATGAAGCTGCACTAACAGAAGGGACTGCTTTAATTATCGGGAACCGAGAAAATGCGTCGATCATAATGAAGAAAACTTGACCTTTAATTGGACCTAAATAATCAATGTGAACACGTTGCCAAGAATGTGAAGCTGAAGGCCAAGATAATGGTGAAGCTGTAGGTGGATTATTCCGATGTTCTTGACAAGTTTGGCATTTATGAACTAAATCCTCCACTTCTTTATTAATCCCAGGCCACCATATCAAAGATCGAACAATAGACTTCGTTCGCACTATTCCATGATGTCCTGAATGAATTTCGTTCATAATCTTCTTTTTCAGTGACTCTGGAATAAGGACTTGTTCCCCTCGAAGAAGACAATTTCTCAGAATTGACATTTCTTCTCTATGTTGCCAAAATACCTTTAAATGATTGGGAATTTTACTAGGCCAGCAATTCCTCGAATAATGGATCACTTGTTGAAGAATCTTGTCTTTACTTGTTTCAACAGCAATTTCCTTATAAGTGATCGGACTATTCTGTAATTCTAACAGATGAATACCTGCTGGTTCTGGGTACTCTTCATTACTTTTACTTTCCAAAGGTAGTCTTGAAAATGCGTCTGCATTTCCATGAAGACGCCCAGCCCTATATATAAACTCATAATCGTATGCATTTAAAATGAGTGACCACCGTAACATCCGGGGTGAAATATTAACCGGAATTGGTGCACTTTTCTTGAAAATACCCAATAAGGGCTTGTGATCCGTAAAGAAAGATATTTTTGAGCGACCAACTAAGTACTTATGAAACTTAGATACTCCAAAGATGAAAGAAGGAGCTTCCTTGTCGATTTGTGCATAATTCCTTTCCGTACTTGATAAAGTACGAGACTTGAATCCAATCGGACGCTCTTGACCATTATCGTCAACGTGAGACAAGACAGCAGCAATGCCATACGGTGAAGCGTCACATGCCAAAGTCAAATGTCTCTTTCCATCATAATGAGTTAGAACTCGATCACTCGTTAACACATTACGAATTGTAGTGATTGCTTTCTGGTGAGAATCGTCCCATTTCCACGGAGAATCATTGTCCAATAACCTGTAAAGATTCTCAAAAATTGTAGCACGATTAGGGATGAATCGATCATAGAAATTAATAACTCCTAACAAAGCCTTCAATTCCGTTTTATTTGTTGGAGTTGGAAATTTCAAAATAGCATCAAGCTTTTCTTGGGTCGGATGAATACCATCGGCATCAATTTTATAGCCCAGGAACTCAACCTCTGAAACTCCTATTTTGCATTTTTCCAGTTTTAATTTTAATCCATAAGCGTGAATCTTGTCCAAAACTTCTTTTAGTCTATGGTCGTGTTCTTCCTTATTCTTCCCTGATATCACAATATCATCCATTAAAATTGCGATACCTGAAATACCAGAAAGTAATCCCTCCATTAACCTTTGAAATATTCCTGGCGCCGCTGAAATTCCGAAAGGAAGTCTATGGACGGTGAATAATCCCTTAATTGTATTAATAGTAAGGATTTTAGAAGCTTCTTCGTCGACAGACAATTGGGTAAAAGCTTGATCTAAATCAAGCTTTGAAAATACCTTTCCACCAGAAACAGAAACAAATAAATCCTCCATACAAGGTAATGGGAATTTATCAGGACTCAAAACTGTATTTACTATGGATCTGTAATCTCCACAAAGTCTAAGTGCACCAGAACGTTTTACAACAACTACAACAGAAGTAGCCCAATTTGAAAACTTAGTGGGACGAAGAACTCCTTCATCTTCTAATCTTTGTAATTCTCTAATAACTCGATCACGAAGTGCATAAGGGACAGGACGTGCCCTTGGATACTTTGGTGGTCTTGAATTATCCAGACAAAGTTGAACAGGTGGACTAAAAAACTTACCCAAAGTTTTACCATCAACTTTCAGAGCCGGATGATTTTCATTTGAAAAAGATTCCTTGCTATTTTCCCTGATCAAAACAGAATGAATCCCACACACAGCAATTCCCAAAGCAGGAAACCAATTTCGTCCTAGAAGGCTGTGGTTTTTACAACCATCGACGACCATCAAGGGCAACATTGCTCGTTTTCCATTAAAGCATACTGAAACTATTTTAACGCCAAGAATGTTAACTTTTTGTTCAGTATAAGTGTCGATGTGTAAATCCAAAACTGGTTTCAGTTCCTTTATTGACCAGAATTTTTCGAACGTAGACTTATGAACCACGGTGATTCCTGCTCCCGAATCGACTTCCATGGGCAAAAACTCTTGGTCGATTTCAATCTTCACAGTTAAAGCTTCAGGAATAATTGATGAAGTTACTGAATTACTTGTTAAATTGAACAAATGATGATCCTGAAATTTTGATTGTTCACATTTGCAACTAGAAAATACATTAGAATCTTGAAAATTGCTAGACGAAGCGGAAACATGATGAGTTCCTGAAGACTCTTTAGTACCTTGTGACGACTCTTTCACATTCAACGTTTTCTTATTTCCAAAATTCTTACCTGGATTCTTTTTTTTATTTTGTTGACAAATTTTCGCCACGTGACCTTTCTTTTCACAAGATGTACAGAATAAGGAATTCGGGTCTAATTCACATTCTCTTATTCTATGTTTCCCAGCGCAACGAAAACACTGAATATTTGAATTATTTTGTGCACTAGATGTCTTGCTTTCCTTAGAATGACCTTGTGAACGAATCTCGGTTTCTTGAGAAAACTTATGAATCGAACTAACATCACCCGTCATTTCTTTCACATGGCCCAACGCCGATTCCGCTCTAGTAGCCGTTTCGATAGCCTCAATAAGCTTGAGATCAGCCCTTTGTAAAAGGCGAGCTCTCACATTTCCATCGCGTATTCCACAAACCAATTGATTGCGAATCATATTGTCCAATCCTGGCCCGAATCCGCAATCTGAAGCTAAACGCCGAAGTTCAGCAACAAATTCGCTGACTGTCTGGTCCGCCTTTTGGTTGCAGTGATGAAAACGATAATAAGCTGCTACCTCGTTCACTTGTGGTTTGAAATGAGCCGTTAATTTTTCAATAATGATATCAAAATCAACCTCGTCCACTTCTGTAGGGTGCAACATATTGCAAGCTAAATTGTAGAGAGATTCTCCGCAAACAGAAAAGAAATGTGCTCGTTTCATGACTGGATCGGTGACGTGCATCGCAGTAAAATTAAATTTCAATAATTTAACCCACCTGAGCCATTCCATGGGGCGCGTAACGTCAAACGGTTTAACATTTGTTTGTGCAAGCACCACTGGTTTATCGTTTATATTTGTCATACCATTAGTTGTATTCGGCATCTTCAAAAAATAAACCTTAATATCTCAAAATTCCTTGCAAAGAAATCCAAATGTTAAAAGCACATCCAAAATCAAATATCACAGTCAAATGTCAAGATGCTTTGTTTAAGTTGGTAATTCAAAATGACAGCTGCTTCAAAATTATAAAATAATATTTTCGATCTTGACATAATTTCTTGAATAATTCTTTAGTTCAATTATTCTTCGCTCTTGAAAATTCAAAACTTTCAACCATATATATATATATTCTTGAATTAATAATCATTTGCTTTTAATATTCCGTTTTTAAATTCTCGTCGCCAAAATGTTGTGTCCCAAACACGACAAGAAACTACTATTATACTTAATATAAGTTTTATTATAAATTCATATAGGATTCAGTATATCTTGTTACATCAAAACCAAATATATATCTGACAAAAGAATGATTGAATGTCAAACTGTTTATGAAAAGAAATGAATGTAGTTAATAAATGAATGCAGTATGAATGTAGAATGAATGTTTAAATTTGAATATGTAACAGAAAGTAACGTGGCGTTCGAGGAGATTCCGAGTACGGATGCACCGGAGCCGGCAAAGGTATCGGTGGTCGACCAGCTTTTCCGCCCTAAAGACAAACCATCTGCGGAGTGTAACTGGTCACCGGCGCTGTGCGATTCCGTCCGCTCTACCGTCCAAGGCGGCTTACAGGACATCATCCACGCTCAGCTGCTCGAAAAGTATCAGACAAAAGGAGGTACCGGGTCGTTAAATAATCCCAGCTGGGCGCGTGTTTAAACGCGTTTGGTTCATCGGTGTCGGAATTGTTGAAAGCGGATGCCCAACATGTGTTGTCGGAGAATAGCCTAGCTTTACAGCAGGCGAATGTATTCGCCTGCTAGCTGACCTCCAATACAGACTTTCCCTTTCACGCTGCGCGTTCATCAATCCCACGCTCAACATTTTGGGAAAGAATGCAGCGGAGACTGCACCGGTGGACGAATGGCTATACGGGAGTGGTTTCGCCAAAGAAATGAAGAGCGCCCAGGCGTGCGAGAAAGCAACGCGGGACCTCCTCAAAACCAAACAGGTCCCTCCTAAGGCTATCAGCCAGACGCCCCACCAACAGCCGGCGCGTATGTAGGATCAGGCCTAGCAGCAACCGCATCGTCTCAACCAGGGAAAGCAGGCCGGCCGACAATGCAGGGGCGAGCCGACCGAAGAGCCGAGGCGGAAAATGGAGCTCACGGTCGCGCAGCTACCGGCAGTAAACAGGGTAAGGACGGCGGACCGACTGGTGGATTCTTTGGATGGGTGGAAGATGGTAACTTCCGACCCAATAGTCTTGGAAGCGATTAGCGGGTATAAAATCCCCTTTATGTCGGTCCCTCCCCCCAGACCTTGCCTCCCAGAAACGGTTTTGGATGCAACCATGACGGAGGGGGCGGACTTGGAAGTGACCCGCTTGCTTGCCAAGGGGGTCATAACACAGGTGGAGCCAACCGTGGACCAATACTTGTTCGCCTTTTTCATTGTAGAAAAGGCATCGGGGGGTTTACGGTTCATTTTTAACTTAAAGACCCTTAATCTTTTTATTAAATCCCTCGGTATGAAAAACAATGTTAAATCCTCGAGCGCCGGTGGCGCCTTCGGCAGAAAATAACTATTTTGAAAATCCTATTTAAAGATTTAGTGTCTACATATATATATTTCTATAATTAAAAAAACTATTTTAATTATAAAAAAAAAAACTAGGAATCGAACGCGATCTCCATGGTTGGCGAGCAGGGACATAGCCCACTCCACCAAACAGACATTTGAAAATAATAGCATGGAGGAGCATGTTAAGTCGTTTACCGTTTGCGGTTGACGGCGGTAACGAAGAAAATTCAATATTTTTTAATATAAAAAAATATTGAATTTCATGCTCCATTATATAAATAAATTAATTTATTAATCATTCTATTAAGAATGATCAACATAAATTAAAAAAAAAAAGAATAAAAAATACCTGAAAACATAAATATGCGTTCATTCGGTGAACAGCATGGTAAAAGAGGGAAGATGAGCGGTAGAGAGACGCTCGATCACCACACCAGAAGAACACGCTGCCACTTCTCACAGAAGCGGTAAGGAGAGGGACGCGTTTCGATGTTCTCCATTCGGCTCGCATCGTCCGTACCGACTTGAGCCGAACGGAGATCCTCACCGATACGTAGTACGTATGTGGTGGTATAATCTGGCTGCACTGCTCGAGACACCCGAGCCAAATAACAATTTAGCGGTCTGCTCTCCCTGAGTATGGCTGAGTGGAGAGGGAACGCTGGCGGTGGGGTGATGTGTGCGCATCACCGCTGAATTATCGCGGTGGTGGTCGCACGGCCGACAGCTCGCGAAATGTCCCGAACTGTCACAACAGCTTACAGTTTTGTAAAGGAGTTAGCCGACAGAAGCCTCCGCAGCCACGATACGACTTTATTATGGACCTACAAACTGTCCTGGCAAAATTAAAGTCATACTACCCACATGAAAATCCGTCGTTGGAGACAATAACCAGGAAGCTGCTGGTTCTCCCCGCGTTGGGATCGGGCCAGCGTTGTCAGACGTTGTCGTAGATTAGAGTCTCTCAGATCTCAATTAATAATCAAAACGTAATTATCCGCGTCCCAGATAGAATAAAAACATCCAACCCAGGTCAGCCCCAGCCTGTATTGCACTTTTCGAAGTTCAAACAGGTTAAAGAGCTATATATCAATAGCTTGCTTGGTTATTGTCTCCAAAGGACCAAGGACATTAGACCTAAGGAATGCGACTCTCTGTTCGTGTCAGTAAGAAGACCGCATAAGGCAGTGGGGTCTCAAACAACAGCACGCTGTATCCGGACTTCCCTTTACGAGTGTGGAGTCGACGCCGCCTTTGGTGCACATAGCACGCGACACGCGGCTACTTCACAGGCGGCCAAAAAGGGCATCTCGGTTGACCTCATTATCTTTTACATTGTAAATTACACTCGAATCTCTTTTCATGCAACCTCTCTTCATGCAACCTCTCTGTTGACGCAACTTCATTCGCTCCCTTCGTGCAACGAATTTCCGCTGCATATTTTTGGCGCGTTAATTCAAAAATGAAGAACAGTAATATGATTATTAAAAAAGAAATGTATCTGTTATTGCGCATTTTCATTATAATTATATTAAAATATCGATTAATGCAATAGAATATGATTTTTTATTAATAAAAGAGAATTTGCTTTATATAATAAATAGTAAATGAATAATAAAGGAATAATAAAGGAATAATTATAAAATGAAATATAACATTTTTTATATTTTATTATAAATAATTTTTACATAAATAATTTACATAAATAATTTACATAAATAATTTACATAAATAATTTTTACATAAATTTTTTGATACTTCGCGCCAATACACAGCGTTATACAAAACCATAACCCATACAAACAAATAACCTACACTGAGCATATTCATTGGCAGTTACGTATTATGATGCGTGCGCATAAGCGTTGCGTGAAGAGAGAGTTTCCGGTCCGCGAATGTTGCATGAAGCGAGATTTGAGTGTAATTTTTAAATCTTAATCATCATTGAAATGTTATATAACGGGTCACCCTTTCTTGGAAAAAATTTCCCGCACTTTTCCAGGTTTTCCAGGGAATTGATTCAAAGGAATATTGGAGAAAGGGGATGCCCTGTTTAATGTGAACAAAATTAATGTTAACTGCAATACTTACACAATCGTACTTCTGACCCATAATTAAATAAAGTTGAGAAATTCCCTCCACATTGGAAATAACCATATGCATTTGGGGTCTTACTCCAAATGTTCCATCTGCCATAATAGCTTCGGCATTCTCAAACTTCCGAAGATATCGCGGGTCATACATTATGATGCTACGGTGTCCAACCTCACCGACTGTTTCTGCTATCATCGATGTCACATTCAAATTTAACCTGTCACGCCAATTATCTGATGTTAAGAAATCTGCACACTCCCCAAATGTCCTTGGCGTAGGAGGCCGTACTAATTTTCGCCAACGTCTTATTGACGCTTTTACAGTGTCGTCATATGGGACGCGAGGAGCACCTTCCGCATGCCTATAAAACCGTTAATATGCAAAAAATTACAGTTAAAGTATTACATTTTAAGAACAAAAATTAATAAAATGATTTTTCCCTGTTTTAAAAAACACTAAACAAAAAGATTATCAAGGAACATAAGAAAAATTTTTATGTGCTCCGGTATTATTATATGCAGGTAAAAATGAATATTTATACATTTATTTATTTCAAAATATATCATTATAATTAAGACAATAATTACAGAAGAGCAATGTCGTCGTAAATATCTCTTGGATTTTCGAACCGTGTTGTTACAGCATGAAAAAGGGCCAATTTAAAGAAAAAAATATGTTCCTCCACAGGATCTCCTGCGGTCTCTATTGGCATACAAAATCAATCGTCCTCTACATTGCAGTCTAGTTTTGCAAGCACAAATCATGTAGGGTCAACCGGGGTAAGAGTGACACTGGGGTAATTGTGTGACACATCATTTTTTATAATTTTATGTCGAATAAGAATTTGCAAGGATGATGTATATTTGAAGATTATACATTAGACCTTACATAAGTTATTATTAAAAGAGATAAAATTTAATTTCTACTATTAAAATGATTATTAACAATCATTTTGTTATCATTTTGTTGACTAATTTAATACATTCAACAAAATCTTTTAGTAAGTTTTACTCAATAAAGCATCATTTAGTAATATGAACGAAATGATTTGGTAGTGTTTACCAAATGATTTAGTTGAGTTAACTAAATCACGTGATTTTGGTAATTTCAACTAAACATTTAGTAGCACGTTTACCAAATTTGTTTAACCTTAGAATTTGGTTAAATCAACCAAATTTTGGTTGATTCAACCAAATCATTTTCTCAGTGTAGCATTCACCACCCTAGTAGAAAATTAACTGTATTGACTGGGGCCCAGAAGGGAATGTAACGCAATCGCTGGCAGGGGCCTGGCAATGGAACGGTCCCCGGCTAAGGCCCTCTGGGCCCCAGTCAGTGCAGTTAAATTTCTACTAGGGCAGACTACTTGCAGGTGGAAGAGGGAAAATCCGTCTCTTCAGTCTACATCTTAGAAAAAAAACCTTTCCAGGATACTAAGTTTTAAAAAGTGATCAATTCGGGTACCCCCCATGCATTGACAAAAAAATTTAAAGTTATATTTCCGCTTTCTGTGCCTTTGTGACATGGATAGTTTTCATGGTATACACGTATGTAAGGCATAATCTTCCACGTGTTCTTTGCAATGGTAGCAGAGTATTTCCGCGTAGTGACCGCGTTGTAAGTTCGCAGACAAACACTCGCACGTGACCGAGGATCTTTCTCAAGTGCAGTGAATTTATACGCAGCTAGGCACGTATTCGGTTATCTACTTATCTACGTACCACCACCTCGCGTGTTAAGTACATTTGCAGTAAAGGAACTGAGAAGAGAGAACAGAGCGTTATTCCTATTTGCTCGCAAAAATAGAAAGACCCGAGGTCCACGTTTCGCTGTTTCGACAAAGACGTAACGGTTTCCTTTTGTCAGACGTGAGTTGTACACATCGAAAAACATGTCAGTTTTCCATTTTAACGTATTACCTCCGTGAAATACCACCAGATCTATTTTCCTTCTTCAATCACTCACAATCTTCAGAACAATTTATAATATGTTTTTTTTTTTTTTTTCACGTCAATGTCATTTATATATCTATATTATAGATTTCTATAGAATCTATAACGTCGACAAAGTTAGTCTTGACGACCCTTTATTTAACTCACGTTATCGTGGGTTTATCGTTCGTTTTGCAATCGTATGACCTCAGGTTTGTGTATTTCAATATTGTTGTAATAGTGCTGAAAATGCTTACTACCGGTACTGGTTTTTGTTATTCTTCCCGAATTTTGTATTTCTTATTACTGAAAACAGTACAGAAAAAGGTTGTTTTTGTGCACGAATTGCGAAAATTGATTAATAAATATACTATTATTGAACATTTAATTAGCATTTAATTAGTCTTTAATTTTCCATATGATTATAATCGATTCTGCTGTATGGTTTATTCCAACTTTATGGACGTTACTAGGGTTGTGATACTTGACAAACACTGTCACTGTAACAGTGTTACATATAAGGTAATCTTAAGATGTCAATTGACCTGTCAATTGACCTTGTCAATTGATAACGATATTGTTATAATTCCTTGCAAATGTGCTGCATAGAGGAAAAATATGAACAACTATTATATAACGTATTAAAAATTAATAGAAATATCACGAATATTTTTAAAATATTTTTTTTATAATTTTTATGATATTTATGACAGCCTGCCAACTGAAGTTCTCTAAATATTTAAAATTATATAATTAATTTTTATTTTTTTGGCAAAATAAAACACAATGTCGACTCAACATTATTTGCTAACCATCGAAACGACGTTGGGACGATGTTGAATCTATCTTAAATTTCTATATGGGTATTATATTTTCAAAAGTTCCACTTTCGCTAAGA
>JABFQA010001122.1:0-15035 GCA_022817065.1 Probaryconus sp. ZL-2020 | reverse complement strand
TTTATTCTGTTGTGTGCCAACGATGTGCCAATATTTAGCCATTATTAAACCAGTATTGATTCTATACTGGTTAACAACTGGGCCGTAGTCCGATCGGCGTTATCATCCCAGCGCTGGCTCAGTACTGAAATTGTACCGTCTGCCATTACTGGCAATTCAGGCACCAGTACAGAGCCAGTGTTGGCCCGTGTTGCAATTTCCACTTGGGTATATACGAAACTTTATATTTTATTTTTATATTAATTTAAATTTTTGTAACCCAGGAAGATTTGAACATCGGCCTCCGGCAACACTGGCTTTCCATGGATCCCCTACGCTATTGTTGATATTGTACATGTCCCATATTTTTCTAGCTCTTATAATGAAATTTACTACTTAAACTGGGCCAAGCAACGGCCACTCATGGGCCGACGGTCGTTGGACTATTGCTTAAACACAAAAAAGTTTTAAGTAAAATTGTTATCATTATACCACCATAAATATAGTGCTTTCTTTTGTTACTTATGGTTCAGTGACACACAAATTTACACGCAGTAGTCGGCTGCGGAACCCCTACGCTATGCTAAATATTGTAGATGGCTTATATTTTTATTGCTATAAAGTAAAGATGCGTCACGATCATCTGCCAATGTTGGGCTAATATTGACCCAAGCTGGGCACAATATAAGTTAAGTTTTACGAAATAAAATAATGTGGATTTCATCTGCCAGAAGAAATTGCTTGAGTTAATCTTGTAATCACCCATGTAGAATTACATGATCGGGCCAGTATCGAGCTAACACCGGCTATCGTCGGGCGACTTAATACTGGAACGATCTTGTGCAAATACTGAACCAACTGTAGTTTTAATAGCGGCAAAGGTATTGCACTGACGGTTGGATGAACAATTGGGCCAATGTTGTGCCGACGTTAAGTCGACGCTTTTTTTAGGAATGAAAATAACGTTATAAGGTTAAAAATACTTAATACTGGGCCGATCTTGTGCCAATACTGACCCAACTGTATTTTCAATAGCGGGAACGGTATTGTATCGACGGTTGGATGGACAATTGGGCCAATATTGTGCCGACGTTAAGTCGACGCTTATTTTAGGAATGAAAATAACTTTATAAGGTTAAAAATACTCAATACTGGGCCGATCTTGTGCCAATACTGACCCAACTGTAGTTTCAATAGCGGGAACGGTATTGTATCGACGGTTGGATGAACAATTGGGCCAATATTGTGCCGACGTTGAGTTGACGCTTATTTCAGGACTAAAAATAGCGTTATAAGGTTGAAACTACTTAATACTGGGCCGATCTTGTGCCAATACTGACACAACTGTAGTTTCAATAGCGGCAACGGTATTGTATCGACGGTTGGATGAACAATTGGGCCAATGTTGACCTAGTTTTAAATATCAGTTGTCCCAGTATTGGCCAACAACCGTTGGTCGTCAGTACTGCCCGAAGCTTGGCCTGATCGTTACTGCTGGCAGAAGACCGAAATTTCTACTTGGGTACTCATTCTAGAGCATTACATTGTCCTTTTTGCGAAACTATTATTTGCAATAAAATTATTTAAACTTTCATTGGGAAACGTAACGGCGATATACAACGTACCTAATGCATGAATAATAGCCACAACTTCAAGTTCATAACTACTATAATTTCTTTCAGTTGAAGAATTCTTATGACTCAAAAAATACACAGGATGAAATTTATTATCATATGGAGAAATCTGCAATAAAATAGCACCTAAACCATCCTTAGATGCATCCGTATGCAATTCTGTTTCATGTTTTGAGTTAAACAACTTCAATACCGGCTCATTAGTCAATGCTTTTTTTAATAAATAAAACGCAACTTGTTCATCATTATCAAAATGAAAAAGTTCATCTTTTTTTAACAAATCACTTAGTGGTTTCGCTATCAACGAATATCCTTCAATAAACTTCCTAAAATACCCCGTTATTCCCAAAAACGATTGAACTTCCTTAACTTTTTTTGGTATAGTATAATTGAAAACATCTTTAACTTTTTCCACAGATGGATATACTTTTCCATTTTTCACAATTTGTCCAAGAAATTCAATACGTCTTTTTAAAAATTTACATTTTTTAAAGTTAATCTGAAGTCCGTATTCACTTGCCAATTTAAATACAATTTTTAGATTTTTAATAGCTTGCTCCTCATTTTCTGCTAGAATAATAACATCGTCAACATATACCGATACAATTCCCTCATTTACAAGCGGTCTAAATATAAAGTTTATAAATCTTTGAAAAACAGGAGGAGAATTACAAAGTCCAAAAGGAGCCTTCAAGAACCAATACTGACCATTAT
This sequence comes from Probaryconus sp. ZL-2020, assembly GCA_022817065.1. Classification (NCBI taxonomy): domain Eukaryota; kingdom Metazoa; phylum Arthropoda; class Insecta; order Hymenoptera; family Scelionidae; genus Probaryconus; species Probaryconus sp. ZL-2020. Next base: position 12,708 of record JABFQA010001122.1, on the reverse strand, counting down.
GAGTGACGAATGTAGTATACTTTCTACTTTCTTTTTCTACACTCACATGAAAAAACCATTTTTCAAATCAATAGTACTAAATACTTTTGCATTTGTCAACTTATAAATTTTATCCTCAATGAGCGGTATTGGATACATATCTTTTTCAACTATTTTATTAATTTGTCGATAATCTACACACAACCTTGACGAACCATCTTTTTTCTTAACAAGTAATTAGTACTTGTTAAGAAAAAAGATGGTTATACACGGAAAAAAAGATATGTTCAAAATAATAATACGTGTATTATTACTTTGTATTTGTAATACAAACATACATTATATTTCTCTTAAACGTAAGTATGTTTGTTTTAAACATAAGTGTGTCTGTGGGAAGCATACTTATATTTAGCATACTTAAAATAAAAATACAGTACGGTTAAGTAAATATTAACAATACTATATGCTTACATGCAAGCATACTTCTGGTTAAGTCAAGTATACTTTTTTTCCGTGTAGAATATAACTTAGTAACGTCCTGGAAATTGTGTGGCTAAGATTAACGCCTAATATTTGACGCAATAATGTTTGATGCTGGTGAATTGTTGGTGATTGACGAACAGTGTATTTTAATTTTAACTTATATAACATTGGTGTTTAACGTGCTAACATAACCACCTATTACTTATGTCAATTTTTTCCGTGTATCTGTGTGATTATTGTCTATTTGTTAGTTTTTCTTCACATTTATATTTAATTTGTGTTTTTCTTCTATAAATATTAAACATTCCGTAGAGAAATGTGACATAAGTTACAAACATATATAGAGTTAACTTCACGTGTTATATTTCTCTGCCGAATGAATTTCTCCCGATAGGGGTTGCAGGACCTTGCAGAAAACCGGGAGGTTGGGTGCGGGAGCTTAAGCTGAAAGGTTCTGACAAGAGCAGACGGCAGTTTTTTTTATTACTTTTTTCTAAAAAGTACTTAATGGTAACTGCCATCTGGTTTTGGCCTACATTGAAGGCTCTTTGATATCTTAGGGGTCTTCAAAGGGTAAATAGAACTCTTGATGCGACTAACAAGCAACCCTCCGATGTTCTATAAGCGTACTATAGGCATCGGGTAACATAATCAGGTACGCCCCAATCCAAGGTGTGAGATACCTTGCCGATGGATGCATGGCACAAGGGAGTTGTGTCTAGAACGGTTCCTCTGGAATACCTGGTGCCCTTCCAGAGTAATTAACCTTGCTCGGATATTGGCGGCTCTGTTCGAGTGGACCTATAATTCTGCCATAATCGTGGGAACAGTATGGATAATGATATAAATATTTCTATGGATAAAACCGATATTTTAGAGGAAAATTATTTAGTAATAACGGAGGATGAGAATAAAGTCGATGAAATGTGTGGAGCACCCTACCCGAAGAATCCTAGTGGAGCTCAATGGCGAAAAATTCGTAAACAACTGCGGGAAAGAGAAGAAGAAGAAAAGAATACAGAAAGTCTTTTGGAATCGTTTAGAGTAGAATGTTCAAGGCAGGCAGCAATGGTTGGGACAAATTATCAGGAAATGGAAGAGACATCAGGATCACAGTCACTTTCAAAGAAGAGACCAGCTGCTTATAGATATTTTGATATGTTTGAACCACCGAAAAAGCGAACAAATGGATCCAGTAGCATAAACACATCACAAGCTACTACATCTAATTACAATTCCAAATCATCTAAAGAGTTTTTTAAGGCGTACGTTACTTGTGACAAGTATTTTGAACAACAGATGCCGGAATTCGTGGCAGTTCAAGTAAAAAGGGAAATCACGACGAAGATCTATAAGATGATTTCGGAAGGTAGCAACTTTATTCCTCGATTCAAAGATTCCTTTCTTTTTGGAGGAGTAGTAACATTCATATGTGCTGATTTGGAAAGTAAAAGTTGGTTGGAGGATATCGCTTTCACACTAACTATAGAAGGACAGACATGGAGAGTTAGCTCTGACAGAGGATTCAAACTACACAGAATGACAGTATTTCGACCTCGTGAAATAAATAACACAGATTCTTTTTTGAAAATTGTTCAAGGGCAAAATCCAGGTTTGGAAACACACAAATGGATTGTTAAACACGAGGGACCAAAGGGGGATGGCACTCTTATCGTTCTAGGTGTAGACGGGGATTCACTGAATGTACTCCAGGAGAACAATTTCAGAGCATTTGCAGGCGTAAAGGAAGTAGATTTTAGACTTCACGAAAATCAAAGTATATAAAGGGCACTTTTCACTTTTGTTTAATTTTCTGAGGATTAAACAACAGAAAAAAATAAACCAGGAATAAAAGAAAAAATATTCAAAAAGAAATTTTTAAAACAATTTAAAATTTATGCATTAAACTTGAAATATTTCTTAGCATAAGTTTTGATCATCGTTTGTATTTCACACTACACACTGATATTATTATTTTTCATTGAATACTTAACATTTATTCCTATGAAATAAATCTTAAATCACTTAAATATGGTTTTTGATGTATTTGTAGTACCTACCTTCAAAACTATAATAGCTGTAATGAAAATACAACAAACATTGACAAATGTCAAACAAGCGCTGATAATACCATTACAAAAAAATTCAACTGGTAAGTATTCCGTGTAAACGTATGTATATGATGTGTTTAAATTGACATATGATTCTCCTTTCATGTGTGGCATTTTAATTGGACGATAAATTAACCAAATGCACCCAAGGGCCCAGAATAAACCCTGTAAAATATTTTAAAAATTATTTACTCTCGCAGAAACTTGAAAAATAAAAATTTAGTTGAAGAAATAGTATATTGTGTGCATCAATGGTGTAAAATACGTAATTAAAGATTCCGGTCAATAGGGTCCTCGCCCTATTTACTTTAGTCTATTCTGGATATTGGGTTTCCAGCTCTTTGTGGATAACCTTGTAATATTTGTTTTGGGCCCATGATACACACACGATATTTTTTGACCAACCTGCACTGAAAATGGAATTTTTGCACTCTCAACAGCAAGCGGAATATTATATTTCTCATCCTACATTTTTTTAGCATCCTCACTGAAAAAAATTTCTTGTTAAATTAGCAATTCGTACTGTCACTTTTACAATCCGGACTGTAGTCTTGACTGCTAAAAGTTGAACTGTTAAATCAGCAATCTGAATTGCTAATTTGACAACCTACTGATCTAACAACTTTTCAGAATAATTATTAATTGTTAAGATTAATAATTATAAATAATTAATTATAATAAATATTAATTTTAATGTATTTTAAATTGAAAAACTTATACCAAAAATGCTAACATAGTCAAAAGAACTGTTTCATTACAAACTAGTTTGTATATTATTTAAACAAAAAAAGTATTTGCTGTTAAACTTTATAATTTGTGATTATTAAAATAAAGTTTCTGTAATAACAATTTGTAATAATAATTTGGCATTTATTATCCTATATATATATTTGATAGTATCAAATTGATACAATGCGGGTTTGCTAAAACAGCAGTCTGGATTGCAAGTAACAGTAACAATACTGCACTGCAAATGATTAGCTACAATACTAAATGTTCTTTCCATAATAGTAATAAAATAGATAAGTTCTTTGACAAACAAAAGGACAAGATAAAAATGGAAAATAGACAAAAAGATATCTGAAAAGAAGGATCTACACTGAGAAAAAAGTGATATGAATAATTACTATTTTCCATAAAACGTTGGGGATATATCCGGAAAATAAGAAATTTTGATATTAATTATATTCATAACCCTATTAAAAAATCCTACGTAGGATCCGACGTAGGTTCCCACGTTGGTTCCCACGTAAGTTCCTACGTAGGTTCTTACGTAGGATCCTATGCCAATTTCATACGTAGGATCCTACGTGGGATCCTACACTGAGAGAAATAATACTGTAAAAATTATTATATTCTATAGTAATAGCGGGATGGTCAACAAATATCTCACAAATTACTATATTTAATAGCATTATTCAATATATTTATTAGAAGAATTGTCACTTTTATAGTGAATAATACTATTAAATATAGTAATTTGTGAGATATTTGACGACCATCCCACTATCACTATAGAATATAATAATTTTTACAGTATTGTTTCTCTCAGTGCACCAAATGCTATCTCGCGTTGTTCGTCTGTTTGACTACTCGCGCAATTCATCTCGAGCTCGTCATGAGCTATGATACTCCATCTTTCGTCGCAGCGTTTCATCGCTTGGTTTCTAGACGAGTGTTTCCAAACACCGTCTACAGCGATAACGCCACTAACTTCAAAGGTGCCGACGCTGAGCTCCAAATGGCATTTAAAGGGGCATTGAGAGATTACGCCTTACATAAGGAACTCTCAACTCGTTCAATTCAGTGGAAATTCATACCGCCAGCGGCTCCACACTTCGGGGGAATCTGGGAAGCAGGGGTAAAGGCGGTGAAACACCATCTTCGTCCAATCATGGGTAACTTCGCTCCGACTTACGAAGAATTCGTGACGGTCCTCACGCGAATCGAAGCTTGTTTGAACTCTCGTCCAATCGCCAAGCTTCGAGATACCCCAGACGATCTACAAGCGCTTACACCCGCTCATTTTCTGACAGGAACCAGCCTGGTGGCTACACCTGAACCATCCACTTTAGATCTGAACGAGAATCGAATTACCAGGTGGCAAACGGTTTCCAGGGTCGTGCAAACCTTCTGGACACGATGGAGCGGTGAATACCTCCAGTCGTTACAAGCTCGCACCAAGTGGAAGTTGAACCAGCCACCTTTACAAATCGGTGAAGTCGTGCTAGTACGCGACCCCAACACTCCTCCTACTAAATAGGCATTTGGAATCATTACCCAGTTACATACGGGAAAAGACAACTTAACTCGAGTTGTCACGGTAAAAACTTCAACAACCGAACTGCAGCGGCCTATTACAAAGCTCTGCAGGCTACCGGTACAATCAAGCGAGCAAGCCGCGAACATACAACCAATTAATGGTTAAATTTTGGTTAAAATTAAAACAAATTACGTAACAAGGGCAGATGGGAAAGGAGAGCATGGTCAAACCCTCACCTATAAAAAACGTTATTAATAGTCTTTGAGTCTTTCTTGTTTTAGTTAAGTTTGGTGGTCACTAAAACGACAAATGATGAGCGACGAGGATTATCTCGCAATTTTCGCGGACCAAGAGTTCGAGGAGCTTTGGGCCGACGACCCGGCTAACCGTCCGGACCCGGTTTTCAAGGTCCCGGATTGGTATAAGGCGGCCGTCGATTCCACTCCTCCACAAAGTCAAGATGGAGTTCCGACGACTTCTGCACCAACGACCTCCACCTGCTCTCCAGAGCCATACGTGCCAAAGGCCTTGCCAGGAAAAAAGAAGCCACGAATCTTGAGTGAGGAATACGTTCCTACTCCAATTCCGCGCATCCACCAGGTCGCTGCGCTCACCACTCAGACGAAGAGCGATACGCACCCGACGCAATTTCGGCAACTGAGCTCACACGCCGCTAGACTTCGGATTCACTCCGACTACGAGGTAATCGAGGCTTGTGACTATTTCCTCAAGATACCGCGGCGATGCATACAGCCTGGGGGAAAGTGGAGTAAGGAGGTCCCTCGAGGTAAACTGACTCTTCGTTGGGGAAAACAGGGCCAGTTGCTTCAGCCACATCTACGCCATCACAGCGACAATCTTGTCACCAGCTACCTGTGCCAGGTCCAACACGAGCTGGACTGCCCAGCTGGATGGACTGACGACAAGTCCAAACCAGGCTACCAGCCCTTACTAATAAAATCCTCAATCCTTTCCTTCCTGACTATTGTCATTTCTACATCCTTTTCCTTGAACAGGTTTCCTGTTCAACCCGGGGAGTGTGCAATAAACTGTCAGCTGACAGTTCGGGGGAACTCGGGCCTGATCGATGAGGATCGGCCCGCTCGCGTATCGCTATTTCGCGAATCCCATTTCGCCATAGCGCAACAGCCATGCGCATCCCCACCGCCAATTTCCACCTCTCTCGCGCTCCCCACTCCGAAACCATAGTCAGGCTTGGCGGCGCCCAAAAGCGGCAGAACCGCACGGGAGTCCCGAGCGGTAAGAACCTCTCTCGGCGAAGGTCCGGGCGCCCCGGACCACTTGAGCGACACGGATAGTCCCCGGCATCATTGCGCTCAAGCAATTCCTTTTTGCTTACTAGCTTCCTCGACTCACGGGTGACCCGCGAGTTCGATCCTGACCTTGTCAGCCTTTTCTGGGAGTCCCAAAAAGGCTGACTCCTTTAACTTCAAATCCTAGTTAAATTCTTTTTTTTGGCTCCTTTTCTGCCTGTTGGCATAGTCTCTTTTTTTGCTTGCTTTGCGCGCGCTTGCTCGCTTATCGCGAATTACATTTTTTTGCACGCTTCGCCCGTCAAAACTTTGGCTCGCGGCGAGCGGTGCAAATTTATTGCTATACTGTCGTGCCGTTCCGTTCCGTGCCGCGGAATATAATATTAAAATTAACTTTTGCTTGTGCTTTGCTAAATATTGCTTGCTATTTTTTGTTGTTCGAGCGTTGAATTACAGTAGTTTGACTAATTAGATTTAGTTTCTCTTGCTTGCGTTTTTTTTTGTGTTAAATTTCGCTTTTTTATTTAGTGCAAATTCGCGCGAGTGTGAAAAGTGCTAGTGGTCCCAAAATTTGGAAAAATTAGTCTCAGGTCCGGGGAACCTACGCGCAAAATTTGCTAGGTTTTCTAACCTCAAATTCGCTCAATCAAGTCGAGTCAAGGGTGTACCGAAAACTCCTGCGTGAGCGTATTCGAGGCAAAGGTAACTGGTTCTCGAGGGTGTCCCACGAAGCCAGCATTCGAACGTATGACACTTAACACTAGCGCGGTTCACACTCCTAAATTTTTTGTCCTTGGCAATCCCGAAAAGGGAGCTGTATTTAGGTTTCGTCGTTTATTGAATAAACACAAATGTTTTGTTTCATAATAAATTCTCTGTGTTATTATTGAAAATACCTTAATCCTCTCTCAACCATTAATTTAGGTACAGAAAACTCTTAAAAAACATCCAGTTGGAAGTCGTAGAAAACCGGTACCAAAGATAATATTGTTCGCTAAAACAAGCTCGAAAATCTGGCAATTTGAGTTAAATCTCGGTTGACAACTAACTAAAGGCGCACTTCAGTTGAAATTGCATTCTCTTTTTGTATTCAACATAAAGCTAACGGTCCAATATCGAACAAGGTCCTTCGAGCCGGATACTTCCTGCTAGTTAAAAGCCTATTGGTTGAGAGAGTTAAGGAGTTTTCATAGTTTGTTTGGATTCGAATTGAGAGAGAGAGTTATAATTCTATTTCATTTCTCAAATAAATTTCAAAATGGGTAGAGAGGATAGAATCGCTCCGCTTTGTGTCGAACAACAATTAGGTCTGGAAAATATTAGGCGTCTCTTAAAAAACGTTAAGAAGAAGGGCGTAAATAATTTTACCACTTCTTATCTGCATGAGCGCTTAGAGCTTTTGAACAATTTTCTTTCGGTGGCCCAAGGTCGTCACGCAGAGATCGCTAGTTTCCCAGATTTCGCTACCCTCGAATATACGACGCTAGGCGTCTACAACGCGATAATTGAGGCACAAGAGGAAGCGGAAACGTACTTAGTCGAACACTTGGCCAACAAACGAGAAGAAACTTTCGCAGCTCGGTCCACTTCTTCGCCTTTGGAAAGAACCTTCTCAGGCCAATTAAACACTTCTCCCAAGTGGAAATTTATGACTGGCGCAGTAAAGAACCAGTACTGTCGGCCATTGTAAGACTGTTGACTGCCAGTGATGGCACAATACTGGCATGTAACGCCAATTTTCGTTGGCCCAGTACTGGCACCCAGTACTCATTGCATGTTATTTAAAAATTTAAAAAATTGTTAACTATTTTATAACTCTATTAATTCACTTTCTAATTTATCTTGTTCGTCTCATTTGGGTCATTACAAACATGTAAGTTCATTTTTTATTAAATAAATTTTTGTAATCCTTGAGGATTTGAACATCGGCCTTCAGCAACACCAGTCGCACTTGGATCCCCTGAGCTAATTTCGTCATTGTAAGTGATTTATATTTTGGCTGCTTTAGGAATAAACTTATTGCTTTTAGTGGGCCAGTAATGTGCCAGTAATGTGCCAGTAATGGGTCAGTACTGAGTTAAGCTTGCACCATTTAGTCCTGTTTGAAAGGAGAAGCTGGCGAGGCTGTCAAGGCATTTGCGATCACGGACGCGAATTACCAATCCGCTTTGGCTATAATCTCCAATCTTTACGAGATCAGAAGGCTCATCAAAACATCGGTCATGAATAAGCTCTTCGCGATACCACTTTTTTCTGCGAATAACGCGACCTCCATGAAGTTCATGCGAGATACTTACACTCAAGTGCTGATGACGTTGCAGAACATGGGGTGCCCCACGGATAAATGGGATATGCCTATCATCCATTTATTACTTCAGCGCTTCGACACCGCGCTAAAAAGGGATTGGGAAGAACACCTTGAAGGAGAGGCAGATTACCCTCAACTTTGTACATTCGAAAACTTCATGACGATGAAGATTCAAATCCTAGAAGCCATTACTCTCTCTAAACAGGCTGCGAATACTTCCGCCTCGTCCAATACACAGCAATCCACGAACAAGCCAAAAGGCAAAGTCCATTCTTTTGTGGCAACAAACGCCAGCGCTTGTCCGTATTGCAAATCGCAACACGCGCTTTACAAATGCGACGGTTTTCGCAAAATATCCGTTGACGAGCGGAGTAAATTCCGAACCAAAGCGAATCTGTGCGCAAATTGTCTTCGGGCTGACCACAAAGCCAGAGATTGCCGCTCAGATCGCACGTGTCAAAAGTGTGGCAAAAGGCATCACACGTTGCTACACTTCGAATCCAAAATTCATCCCCAAGCAAGCACAAGCAATACTAATTGTATCCAGCAAGAATTGACGTCTTGCAATCCAAACGTTAATACTCACTTCAATGCAAGTCGCGCAAACGAAGTTTTATTAGCTACGGCCTTGGTACGCGTGTACGCTCCCAATGGTCAATCAACCACAGTTAGGGCTTTGTTGGATAATGGGTCAGAATCCTCGTTCGTCAGTGAGTCTCTCGCACAAGCATTGCGCCTTCGACGAAGACAAACTCGCGTCAACGTAACCGGTGTAGGCGGTTCTTCTGCAACCCCGATTAAACACTCAGTCTCGATTTCCATTACTCCTACGATAACAAAGTCTAACAAAATACACGTGAATGCATTCGTGTTACAAAATATAACTAGTTACACTCCTCAATCGTGTGATTTAGGTTTCGTACACGAATTTAAGGACATCGTCCTCGCAGATCCCCAGCCTTACAACCTGGACAGGATCGAAATGCTTATCGGAGCAGACCTTTACGGAAGTATTTTGCTTCCTGGTCTGAAACGTCCTAACAACTCGAAGTTAGTCGCTCAGAACACATTATTCGGTTGGGTACTCTTCGGGCCTACTCCTCGTAGTAGAAACAGTCACAGCATTCGCGTACAACACACGACGTTGGACGTTTCCAACCAATTGCAATCCTTTTGGCAGTTAGAGGAAGTTCCTCAATGTCACTCTTATCAAGATGACAATCAGCGGTGCGAAGAACATTTTCTTCAAACCCATTCCAAAGACCACACTGGTCGTTACATCGTTCGTCTTCCATTCAAATCTAATCACGATGCTTCAATGCTAGGCGACTCGCTCCCGATGGCTAGGGCATCGCTTAAACGGCTCCGTGAGCGTTTAAGTCGTAATCCGAGTCTATACGAAGATTACAAATCCTTCTTGGACGAATATTCCGCCCTCGGACACATGTCCGCAGTGGCAAAAGGCGAAGAGACTCAACCTTTTCGAGTCTTCCTTCCACATCACGGCGTTGTACGCCAAGACAGCTCCACAACCAAGCTCAGAGTGGTTTTCAACGCTTCGGCTAACACTACCTCTGGGTTGTCCCTTAACGACACACTATGTCCTGGTCCCAAGCTCCAGAATGACATAACTTCAGTAATAACCAACTGGCGTCTTCATCCCTTCGTTTATAAGGCCGATATTGAAAAGATGTTCAGGCAGGTACTGCTGCATCCAGCAGAGAGACCACTCCAATGCATTTTATGGCAGGATCTCTCTCAACTCACACCTACCATTTATGAGCTAAATACAGTTAGCTTTGGTACGGTGCCGGCTCCATTCCTAGCAATGCGAGTCATTCAACAAATCGTTAGGGACTACGGCGATGATTATCCTCTTGCGATAGAGCCGTTATTGAAACTCATCTATGTAGATGACGTATTATTTGGAGCTGACACTCTCCCCCGGTTAGCAGAACAGCGAGAACAAATTTCCGCCATTCTCAAAAGGGGAGGATTCAACCTGCGAAAATGGGACTCAAACGTTCTTGAGCTCTCAGAAGTCCGAACCAGCGACATACAACCGCTTCTTTCAGATCCAGACGTGAATCCAGAATCCAAAGTCCTCGGAATTTCTTGGAATTCCACGTTGGATCACTTTAGAATAACTTATTCTGCCGTCCCGTGCCGACAAATAACGAAAAGGACGATATTATCAGGAATAGCGCGCTTGTATGATCCATTAGGTTGGCTTTCGCCAGTTCTTCTTAAAGCCAAGATCATTCTTCAGGATCTCTGGATTGCCAAGCTCGAATGGGACGATCAAGCTCCCCAGAGCACGCAAGAAGACTGGAACACGTTCTCCAGCTCGTTAGAGTGTCTAACAGAGGTCCACATACCTCGCTGGATTAATTACACTTCCGAGTCAGTGCGATTCGAATTAGTTGGCTTCTGCGACGCTTCCGCAAAGGCTTACTCCGCGACAGTCTATTCCCGCATACTAGATGCACGAGGGAATATACATGCTCACCTATTAATGGCAAAATCAAAGTTGGCTCCGTTGAAGACCCTCACCATTCCGCGATTGGAGTTGTGCGGTGCAGTTTTGCTCACCAAACTCATAAATTTCGTTAGAAATTCGCTCGTAGTAGAGGTACAGCAGACGCATTGTTACTGTGACTCAAAAATCGTTCTCGCTTGGTTAGCGAAATCCCCATCGAACTGGGAAGTTTTCGTAGCGAACAGGGTATCATACATTCAAACGGAATTGAAAGAAGTTAAATGGGCTCATGTCGGTACCAAGTTTAACCCGGCTGACTTAAATTCTAGGGGGATAGCCGCTGCTAGTCTTCCGGCGTCCGAATTATGGTGGAAAGGACCATCGTGGTTAACACTGGATCCCTTACCCACGGACAATGAGTTTCCAGAAACACAACTTGGAACTCGAAAAACGCGCGTCTCTACGCATTTCGTTCAAGTTGATAAACTTGATTTTGTACAGAAAATTTCGACGTGGCCTCGGTTATTACGAGTCACAGCTTTTCTTTTCAAATTTATGTTTAATTTAAAAGCCCGGATCGGCAATCAAACCACCGGCGCAAGCGATTCCGCCCATTGTTTATCCACCGAACTCTTGGAAAAATCTCGAAAATTCTTGATCTCGCACACACAGAGATTAGAATTCGCACACGAAATATCTTGCCTACAACAAGGTATTTCATTACCACGAAAATCGAAGCTCATCGATCTGAACCCGTTCCTAGACGGAGATCAATTGCTTCGAGTGGGAGGAAGATTGGAAAATTCGCTTCTTAGCTTCGGCGAAAAACATCCGCTAATCCTGGACAAGGGACATATCGCTACGCTTCTCATAAGACACACGCATCTATCGTCCCTACATTCCGGGTTGCAACTCACCCTCCAAATATTGCGTTCGCAATACTGGATTTTAAATGCCCGTAATCAGACTAAAACTGTAATTCATAATTGCGTGCCTTGCACACGTCAAAAGGCGACGCTAGCTAACCAGCTCATGGGAAACTTGCCTCCCGAAAGATGCTCCCCAGGACGTGCCTTTGAACACGTGGGCGTCGATTACGCCGGGCCTTTCCTGGTTAGGGCTTCTTCCGGAAGAGGGCAAAAAACCACCAAATGCTATCTCGCGCTGTTCGTCTGTTTGACTACTCGCGCAATTCATCTCGAGCTCGTCATGAGCTATAATACTCCATCTTTCGTCGCGGCGTTTCATCGCTTGGTTTCTAGACGAGGGTTCCCAAACACCGTCTACAGCGATAACGCCACCAACTTCAAGGGTGCAGATGCTGAGCTCCAAAGGGCATTTAAAGGGGCACTGAGAGATTATTCCTTGCAAAAGGAACTCTCAACTCGTTCAATTCAGTGGAAATTCATACCACCGGCGGCTCCACACTTCGGTGGGATCTGGGAAGCAGGGGTAAAGGCGGTGAAACACCATCTTCGTCGAATCATGGGTAACTTCGCTCCGACTTACGAAGAATTCGTGACGATCCTCACGCGAATCGAAGCTTGTTTGAACTCGCGTCCAATCGCCAAGCTTCGAGATACCCCAGACGATCTACAAGCGCTTACACCTGCTCATTTTCTGACAGGAACCAGCCTGATGGCTACACCGGAACCATCCACTTTAGATCTGAACGAGAATCGACTTACCAGGTGGCAAACGGTTTCCAGGGTCGTGCAAACCTTCTGGACACGATGGAGCGGTGAATACCTCCAGTCGTTACAAGCTCGCACCAAGTGGAAGTTGAACCAGCCACCTTTACAAATCGGTGA